>CALYCR020000317.1:0-14423 GCA_944470395.2 Schistosoma turkestanicum
TTACCAGTCATAAATTTTTATCGGTGATGTATTTATTTATGTTTTATTACACTGTAAGAGTGCTGTCACTGTTTCATACGGTTAGAAGATTACGGTGAATGATTTTTCTTTTATTAGGTCGAAGTGGATTGTGATTGGTCATTCACTATAACAGGTTAGATAGGTGTTGGTAACATAACTGCACGCCATTCATATTCCATATGGGGTTACACTAATTGATTCATTATTAACTCGTCAGTGAGAAGTTTGTTATGTTAATTCCATATAAATCACCGTTAATAGTTGTGTTGATTTCTTTCAGGACATATATTCTCTCTCGTCAACACAATCTTGTTTCAACTCATGTCGAGTAACTTCTTCTTAGAATAAAAAGCAACAACACTATTATCATAAAAGAGATATTATATTGTCAATTGAGTTCTGTTTGTTTTTACTTCTTGATGAAAAAAAAAGCATCATTACATTACATTATAAAAAAAGAAAGAAAGCAAATAATCCCCAGAAATACACATACACATACACACACACACACAAAAAGAAAAAGAAGACAATTCTACCTTTGAAAATTAATCGAAATTAGGAGGAGAGTAAACACACATTCGAAACATCAAGATCTCTACTGCATTATTATATATCAATAAAATACAAAGCGTTATAATTATTATTATTATTCAACACTTCATTTGAATCTCTTGTCAATTTTTTGGTACTTAGTTGGTTGGTCGGTTTTTTTTCTCGGTCTCATGAATTAGGATATAGGATATCATAATGACCTGGTCTGTACAACAATGTCACTGGTGGTTGACTATTATTCCCTTTATTATAAGTATTAATGCATGAATCATTTTTGTCAGGTACTTCTTTGTCACCGTGAACAGTATCATCATTCCCACTGGTTGGTTCACCGGTATTATCAATTAAATCACTATAGGCAGGAAATTCGATACGATTTAATTCACCTGATTGTTGACAATTTTCTACGTAAATAGGTAATTCTACAGCTAATGCTAAAGCAGCTACATGTATATTATCTGATTCACGAGCCATTGGTTCAACTTCCTGATTTTTTTTTTTTAAGTAAAAAAACAAAGTTGAAAATTGTATTTGTTTTAAATTCAAAATTTAAAATCTAATATGAAAAATCTTAATCATACATATAGTATATATGTTGGGGAATTTTTAAAATATCCCTCAGCAAAGTTCATACAACTCTTGGAAATAGATTATCCAATCAGAATTGAATGGACTTCCGTTTGAAACATCTAGAAGAATGACAAGTTCCGTGAAATGTTTTTTTTTTTTGATTGGGTGATTATTATTTTCGTACTGATATGTTTAGTACGCTTCTAGTGACTTTCTAAACGTTCAAGTATACATTCAAGACTTACTGCACATACGTTAACTTTGGAATAAAGCGTTCTTTTTGTACATTGCGCCTTTTCATTTGCATTCATATTGTTGTGTAGATTTAGCCTAGAGCTATTTAGAAGAGGATAGGAATTCGGATCGATCGTTCATTTAGCAGATTGACCAAAACTTTGGTAGCATCCAAAAGTTATGCTGTCTAATTTAACATATTTCGACTAAATTTACATGTATCACAATTATTAGGATGTAAGAATTGATACTGAACTCCTAACTCAGAAAAACCATTATAATATTGACTGCACTTGTATGATAAATATCAATTATCTATCGAATTTTTCAAAACCATTTTAGAGATAAGATGAAATATGCAAGTTTCTTCAAACTATGTAATATGTCAACGTTGTATGAAAAGCAAACTTTAAGTACTGATGAGTTATGAAAAATATTAGGATTACCAAAACAATTTCAAACTTCTTGTCCATATGTATACCACTTGTAAGTAAACATGAGTTTTAGGCACTGCTGCTCAGCAAATATAACCGTTTGTGAAGATTTACTTGTGTTTGGCTAAGATTTAATAGTTAAGACTGCAGACTGCATCATACAAGTTTCAGAATCTGGTGTTTATTACAATTATAAATGCTAAAAAAAGTGTAATGCGAAACCGATATACACGAATCTGTACAGGAATCAAAGGGTCAGTCAGTCAGTCTGTTGCAACGTAGAACTTCGTACGTATGTACATAAGTTCAGATGTCCATATCACATTAGCACAGAGACGCAAATGTCAAATTAAATCCCATAGTGATAGAGATAGTAGAGGTATTAATGGTAATGAAGAAGACTGGGGTTTGAAGATATTATTCAAGAAGTATAATTCAGTGAGATAAGGTTCGAGAGACAAATGTAGAGGTGCTGACGAACCCAAAAGATTAGGATTTGAGAGAGCACAACGAATGGATGCACTTGCGCCATTGCAAACGATTTTGAGCAACGTCGTTCAAGGTCTCTAACCACTGGTGACTTTGGTCTCGCGAACCCCAACCAGGTAGCCTACATCTACCAACATGACTCAGTCCACTTGTCAGTGACTTCATGGATTTGTGCCATGTTTCGGTTTGGCCGCCACTAGCTTTCTTCCAACCTACTCATACACCACAAAACATAGCTCGACGAGGTAGTCGGTGGTCGGACATTCGTAACACATGTTCCAACCACCTCAACTTATGAAGTTTCACCACTTCATCTGTTGGTCTGCCATCCTTACCTAGTACTCGTTTCCTAACGACAGCATTGCTTACTCGGTTGTCCCACGATATACGAGCAATGTTTCTAAGACATCTATGATCGAATACTAGTAACCTACGAACATCTACTCTTAACGGCAATGCTTCGCATCCATATATGAGAACGGAGCGAACTGCTGCGCAGTACACCCGTCCTTTGATTAGCGAACGGATAGCTCGCCTACGCCATAAAAGGCGTAAATGGGCAAAAGGAAATCGAGCTTTCTGTATCCGTTCTGAGATTTGATCAGTCACCAGGCTATCAGCGCTGAAGGGTATCGACAGAAAACTAATATACTCATTTAAAAAATAATTTTAGAATAAATAATGACGAGTTTTACTCAGCTTTTTGAATGTGATTGCTAGTGATACTAGAAAGCTGAACAAACTTAGGTTAGTCAGCCAGTTACAACGTAGAACTTCGTACATGAGTACATAAGTTCAGGTTACCATACCACATCAGCAGAGACGCAACTATCAGTCCAAATCCCATAGTGGTAGAGATAGCAGAAGCATTAGCAGTGATGGAGAAGATTAGAGTTCAAAGATATGATTCGAGGAGTATAAATCAGTGAGATAACTTTAGAAACAGAAAGATAGAGATGATGAAGAACTTAGGTAGACGTGGACAGAGCCCAAACTCGGGATCACATGTTTTCGTGATCAAGTTATGGGTATACTTAACAATGAAACTGCCGCTGTACAAATCATAAAGTAAAAGGAACTTTGCACGATAAGTTCATTTTAAAGGCCAATTAATGATAGACGCATATTAAATTATCAATAAGAAAATAAGTGGTTTAGTTTGTGTATGGGAATATTAAAATTAAAAAGTCCTATTTAGCTAGTAAAAAAAGGAGTTTTGAAGTGCACACGAAACATTCTTCTTACAGTTGAAAATATGCCAAACCTTTAGTATTAACCAGACTTATAATTGCTTGCCGAATATTGTACTTACAACCTGAAATATCTTTAAAGATCCTTTGATTGGAAGATGTGGAAGCATCACTAATGAACAGGATGAATCTGGTGCGGATATAAAGGCACGGAGAGGCAGAGCAAGGGTTGCATTTTTACGATTAGACATCTGGAACTCGAAACAACTATCGACAAATACCAAAGCCAGAATTATCAATACATATGTCAAGACAGTTTTACTGTATGGAGCTGAAACTTGAGGAACTACGAAAGCCATCACACAAAAGATACGGGCGTTTATCAACAGTTGTCTATGTAAGATACTCCGCATCCGTTGGCCAAACACCATCAATAAGAACCTACTGTAGGAGATGACAAATCAGATTCCAGCTGAGGAGGAAATTAAGAAAAAGTGCTGAACGTGGATTGGACACATAGCGGAGATCTCCAAAATGCATGACGAGGCAAGACCTAACTCGGAGTCCTCAAGACCAAGGAGAAAGAGGAATACCAAGGAACACACTGCATCGGAAATTGTCGGTAGAAATTAAAAGAATTGACAGCACTTAGTAACAACTGGAAAGCCAAGAACAGAGTTGGTTGAAGAATCATAGTCGACAGCCCATGCTGCACATGGCGTAACAGAATTAAGTGAGAAACGATGTTAAACAATTGGTTGACTAGTCGATACAATGGTTATCGATTGATAATAACGAATGAAATGTTGAGGCTGAACGGTAGCTCTTCACAAGATCGGAAAACTGACGCGTAAGTCTCCAAATCAACTGGTATCGGAATATTAAATAGATGTCCATCATCAAAGGTTACCAACGATTTGATGATGTTGATATTGTAGGTCACTACTCACTACTCTCCAATGAATTTTTACACATTGTTCATTAATATCATAAACTCAAGAGCGTTGACTTGATTATATTACTTGAAAAAATAATTCATTTATTACAACTAATTCCAATCTGAAGACTAAATAACTATCGCATAATGAGAAAAAGAACGATAAAAGTTGAGAATGCTAATGATTAATGAACTTACTGTTTCACAAAACTGATTGATTGTTTTACCCTCATCAATAAAATTCACAAAGTATCCAGCTTTCTTTTGAATGTATGCAGAAACTAAAAGTCTAAAAACACAAAAATGTCAAAATCAAACACAAGTTTTAGGTTTTTCCAGTACCAAGGCTGGACTTGATGATTTTAAATAAATCGAGGATTGGGTGAAAAGCTAATAATAATAATGATAATAATAATAATAATAATAATAATAATAATAAAATTACGATTATCAGTGATATCCCAATGAGCAGAAGTTTGTATTTGCAACGTTTCGTGACTTTCTTATCATTATTATCAAAGTCCCAATTAAAATGAAACCAGAAATGAATAAATTTGAAAATGTGGTATGCGATTCCAAGTTAGTGTTATCATGTTCACCGTTAAATGAGTGCTCTGGCTACGACTCACTATCGGGTGATGATGACTGTTATACGAGAACAAATATTGAAGAAGTTGGAACTGTTTTTTCTTTCGATTATTGTTAGTGATAATTTTTCTGTAACTAGATTACTATCTCTGAATATTCTGTTTATCATAAACTATCATAAGATTTACTGCTCCTAGTTTATGGCATCTATTACTTACAGTCTCCCGTAATCACAGCCACTCATTGGCTTGTTTATTCATAATTTTTAAATTATGGTGTGATATGGTCTGGTATTTTAGTATATAAACCAAGCTTGATAAATAAATTTAGTAGTAGAGGCTAACTGCTGACTTCTAAACTCAAAGGCAGCACAGTGAGAGCTGGGAATTAGTGGGTCAAAAGGAACCTAGATGTTGGTTGACACAAGGTTTATACTACTGGTCGAACATGTAAGTGACCAAGCCAGGGACACTAAGCTATTGAGTAATAGCATATGCAAAATACACCAAATTTGAATCAGGATTCTGACTGGTGATTTATTATGTGATATTTGTCGGCGGTAGTTTCAAACTACTATCAGAAAGCTGATTTATTCTGTCTGTGATATCAATACGATATTCGATTGGTAAGTTAAAATCGAATACAAAGTGAATTAATATGCTTTTTTCTATCTTAGGAGATTTATGCTTTTACTGGACAAAATAAAACAATGAGATGACAAAAAAAAATCTCATCAATTTATCTTTGTCTAAATACACATATATCACTGATTTTATCTTCAACAAAAAAAAAGAAAACATTATCCGATAATTGATAAGAAATCAATGCATTATTATCAGATATATCAATTTTTCATAGTCATTTATTCAAACAAATCGTATATAGCAGCTGATCTGAAGAAAGCCTTTTTACTACACAAAAAAACTTCACATTCTATTATTACTGTTAATAAATTCCATACTTATGTTATTTTCTAAATCGACAACAACAATAAAAAAAGAAACTTTGCAAATCAAACACCTAGACTCAAACACACAATACAACAATATTAAGCAAAGTCAATCAGTTATTCAATTATAGATACATCTACAGAAGAGTAAAAAAAATAAAAACTACAGCATAACAAACCGTAAAAATACAACATAATAATCTGAATAGGCTTGATCATTGAATACTTCTTCTAATTCTTCCAATGTACCACCATCCACAGTGAATCGATCCACCATTCCAACGAACTAATTAATATTATTGATCAGAATAAAAGAGTAATATTAAAGACAGTAAAAATAAAGGAAAACAGAAATATACATATTTATATTTTTGATATTTAATACAGTTGTAATAGTTCACATCATACGGGATTCATATGATGGATTCAACTGCAAAATCGTACACGAAGGACAGCTAACAGACTCTTTCGAGGTGAAGACCGGTGTCAGGTAAGGTTGCTTACTCTCATCCTTTCTCTTTCTCCTGGTCATCGACTGGATTATGAAGACGTCAGCATCTGGAGGGAAGCACGGAATTCAGCGGACAGATAGAATGCAGCTGGACGATCTGGACTTCGCAGATGACCTGGCTCTTCTATCTCACACGCAACAACAAATGCAAGAGAAGACGACCAGTGTAGCAGCAGCTTCTGCAGCAGTAGGTCTCAACATACATAAAAGAAAAGAAAATTCTCCGAGGCAACACAACATGCACCAACCAAATCACTATTGATGGAGATGCCTTGGAGGACGTTAACACGTTTACATATCTGGGCAGCATCATCGACAATCAAGGTGGATCCGATGCAGATGTGAGGGCGCGAATCGGCAAAGCAAGGGCTGCATTTATGCAGTTGAGAAATATCTAGAACTCCAAACAACTTTCAACCAAAACCAAAATCAGGATTTTCAATACAAATGTCAACACAGTTAGTTCTACTGTTTGGAGCGGAAACTTGGAGAACTACCAAAGCCATCATCCACAAGATACAAGTGTTTATTAACAGTTGTCTACGCAAAATACTTCAGATTCGTTGGCCAGACACCATAAGCAACAACGTACTGTGGAAGAAAACAAACCAGGTTTCAGTGGAGGAGGAAATCAGGAAAAACTGGTGGAAGTGGATAGGACACACACTACGAAAAGCACCTAACTGCGTCACGAGACAAGCCCTCACATGGAACCCTCAAGGCAAAAGGAAAAGAGGAAGGCCAAGGAACACATTACGCTGAGAAATAGAGAAAGATATGAGAAGAATGAAGAAAAATTGGACAGAACTGGAAAGGGAAGCCCAGGACAGAGTTGGTTGGAGAAAACTGGTGGGTGGCCTATGCTCCATTAGGGGTAACATGTGTAAGTAAGTAATTTATTCATTTTATTAAAATGTATACAATATGTTGTTTGCCTACATGGATTAACCAGTACACACATTCTGTTACAAATCAAAATAAGGATTAATTTGTACCATTTTAATCAGTAAAACATTGAATGATAACAATAGTGATTTAGTAGTGGTTAAGGCACTCATTCAGCTTCTACCTAGTAGGATGAACAAGTTTGAACTTTGAACTATGACTTGATTTAGTTTGGTATAACGAGATAGCTCCAATTAATCTTCGTAATTAAAATATAACCAAAACTTTATATTCATACTTGACAAACGAATTATATTATTTACATAATTAACAAAACACTTGAAATAATACTGTCCACTAGTTATTTGAATAAGTTGAGGATTAAGTTAAGATTTTAAAAAAAGGGGTAGAACAATTTTCTTGTTGCTACTATAAACGAGCTATCGAACTTAAGTATTTACTAGCAAGATGCTTTGTAGTAAACGTGTTTCTTTCTTCCCTTGAAGTTACCGTGTATTGACTAATTAACTTTTGGCTATTGATTAATTCAAATGACTAAAAATTTTCCCCTAATTCGTCTTTTCAAAGTGATGTGAACTAAGATTACACAAGGTGTTCATCACAGTCGATCTCTTTTTTGACTTGAAGGCGAGATTTGACTTTACTATCAATACCACGTTGCTGAAATCAATCCAGTGTAGGGGTTTTGGATGGATTACCACCTATCACCCGCTGGCCAGCCACCATCAGCGACAACCTACTCTAACAGAAAACGAACCAACGTCCAGCTAAATAGAAAATTAGGGATAAAACTGGAGGTGAACAGGTCACACTGTACAAAGATCATCGGGTCGCTTCAAGGCAAGACCTCACTTAAAGTCTTCAAAGCAAAAGAAAAAGATCAAAGAACATATTGCATTGGAAATTGGGTGCAGACATCAAAAGAAGAAACACCACTAGGGAACAATTGAAAAGGAGATACCAGGACAGTTAGTTGGAGATTCTTGGTCGATGGATTATGCTGCACAAGGGGTAATAGGAGTAAGTGAACACGGATCACTTATAACAACTACAAGTAGTATGGATTGAATTTGTTTAGGGACCGTATTTACATTCGCCTTAGTTGCAAATACGTTTACGAAAATCATTCCGATTTGTCTCAACCTTTTATTGATCCCTAATGATATCCCTTAACTTGTTTCATAATTTCGGTTTTATTGTTTTCTACTGTAAATTAGTGCAATAGCTTGCACTTTTGTGCAGAGTCTTTAGTTGATACACTTGTTTGTTTTAAATAATTCAACTTTATTCAACAATTTAGTTTGATGCTAAAGTATATAATAAAGTACTTTTGTCACAAAAAGTATGAAATATAGGAAAGTGTTACAATCAGAACATTTGCATGATAGAAATGACTTTTGAGGAATAAGAAATGAGATTGAATGAATGATAGCCATCTACCTGTTCATGAAAATCCTCCACAGTAAATTGTGTATAGCCATTAGCAATTAGTGTATCTTTACACTCGTCACATTTTTTCTTGAATCTGAAAAAAAAACGATAAAATCGATTTATCAAAAGTGTGATGAATATAGATTTCATTTTGAGGTTAAGATGTTTGAGAATAATGGACAAGAGGCTTTAAACCTAAGTCTCATCAACAGCAACGTAGAACTTTGCATGTAAGTACAGCAGTTCAAGTTGCCATACCATATTAGCACACAGATATAATTGTCAATTCAAATCCCATAGTAGTAGAGGTAGTAAAAGTATTAGAAGTAATTGGAGAGATTAGGGTTCGAAGATGTTATTCAAGAAGTATAATTCAATGAGGTCAATTTAGAAAGAGAAAGATAGAGGTGATGAGGAATTCAGAAGGTTAGAATTTCATGAAACACAAAGAGTAAATGCACCTGCGCCATGGCAAACGGTTTTGAGCCATGTCATTCAGGGTCTCTAACAATCGATTATTATCATCTCGCGGACCCCAACCAGGTAGTCGACACCTACCGACATGACTCAGTCCACTTGTCAGTGACTTCATGGATTTCCAAACCTACGTCTCATGTCTTTAAAAACTCATCAGAGATATATAGAATTTCAGAGAAGTAAGTAACCCCAAATGGAATCTGTACTGTTCCTCACCGAAACTTCACACATCCTCAATGAAATATATCAAAGTTGATTTGTGTATATAATACCATAGGTTTGATTAGAACTGGGAGAAAAGATTGTCTATATATTCAAATTTATATAGGGTCAATTCAGACCAGCGATAATGTTGTTGATCATAATTTTGGATGTTTACGAAACAATGTGTTTTGATAGAAACGTAAGTATATTACTCTGACAACTCGTAAGTGGTAGGGCTTTCTAATATCTCCTCTTGATATTCAATAACAAAAAGTGAACTGGAAATCATTTAAAAGGGACCCCACTAAATCAGTGACCATGGAAATTTTCGTACACTGATTTAGTTAAACTTGTTACGTGATTTATGCCATGTTTTGGTTTGGCCACCCCTAGCTATCTTCTAATCTACTCCTACACTGCAAAACATAGCTCATCGAGGCAGTCGGTGGTTAGCCATACGTAACACATGTCCCAACCACCTCAACTGATGAAGTTTCACTACTTCATCTATCGATTTGCCGTCCCTACCTAGAACTCGTTTCCTAACGACAGGATTGCTTAGTCGGTTGTTCCAGGATATACGAGTAATGCTTCGAAGACACTGATGATCGAAGACAAGCAACCTGCGAATGTCATCTACTCTCACTCTCCCTCGCTCTTGAAGCAAAATTTTGCATTTCGAGGGGGAAAACCGCATCCCGAACATGCTCGCGTTGTTGCTTAGGGTAGTCAAAAGACTCTGCATTTTTTCAGCGTCTTCACCGAATAGGACTATGTCATCAGCATATTCTAAGTGAGCAAGCGTGTCTCCTGGTAAAAGGTTCACTCCTGAAGAGTCAGACGATGATAATGTTAACTCTAAAAGCATATCTACGACGAAGTTTTGGTAGAAATGAAACATTAAACCTACAGAAAGGTAGTGTAACAAAATTATGAAGCTTCAGGAATATTAATACACATAATAGACATATTTGTTACGAAAATAGCAAATTAATATTCCTGCATGATCGATTGTGACTTTCATGCTGAGCCACTAAGAAGTCATGATGACTTTAAAGATGTCATCCGATAAAATTGGTCTTTGCTCAGTGTTATCGTGTCACAAAATTCTAGTTAGTGTGTTGATAAACAAAGTCTAGGGTGGAAAAATCTATGACGTACATAAAATATGTTTAGACAATCGAAAACCTACCTTATATTCAATCATGGATCTGAATACAACTTACACTATATATTATCAAGTGTTATCGGAGACGATAAACTAACATAAGTAGGTACCAAACACCTTTGAAGTAGTTACAAGACAATGGGTATTATTGGAATCAAAGAGACACATATAGCAGTTTCACAGGCACCCATCATGAAAGCTAATTAAGAAAATCGCAACATAGCTGTTTATTCGAAAGCAGATGGTAAAAGGGTAGAACACAGTGTATCCTCAAGTTAAAAACAAATACTGTTTCCACAGTGTATACAATCTAACAAGTATGAAAAATAATTAGTGAATTATACAGTTATTTTTAAATTATTGAAAAGTTAACTTTATATAACAGTTTTGTTCTAAAGTAACTACGATAATCCCCTTAATTAGTGATTAATATTAATTAAGTGGATAAGATGCCTTCCCATTAGGGTTATTGGACTTATCTTTGGAACCGTTTCAGGAAATAAATCCTAATATTAAGCTTCTATTGAGTGCAACACATCAGTGAAGATCATCTGAGTTAATCCACTTACGCTTAGTCTATATAACAAAGAATTGAGTTAGTCAATATTTAAAAATGAACGCTGGTGAATGGAGCTCCTTCCGCAAGTTGTTTATGATTGAGAAATCGAATTATACTGAAAGTTGACTCAAGTATAGTTACGAAATTCACTTTGCATACAACAAAAACATGAGAAAGCAAAAAAATGAACAAACCTCCCAGCTTCCTTGATGAGTTTGCCATTTAGCAAGTACTCTATGTACGCAAAACCAAACGCCCGATAAAAACAGTTTCCATCACGTCGAAGTCGACGAATCCCTCGGTAATTTTGTTTCATAAGCTGTTTGAAATTAAAAGAGAATCCTGTCACAGACCAGCAGAAAATGATAATGAATAATGTGTGTACAACTAAGACGGTTACATATTTTTAATAAAATGTTTAGAGTAAGCATGGAGAGGTGTTAAATCGAAAACTAGTAAAGAACGATTAAACCTGCAAATAGCATGAGGAAGATACCGATCCAGACAACTACATTCGAGCGGTTATGGTTTTATCTTTTCATGAGAATATAGCAAGCTCTTTAATAAAACTAGGAGATGTGTAAGATGAGTGGACACCTGTTTAACGAATTACGTAGTAAGAAGACTATGGTCACTAACCTATTCAGGTAACGTTAAAAGGAATTCAATGTCAGTGGTAACTATTTTAAAGGCAGTGAAAAACAGGTGATATTAGCCTTTAACACAGATTTGAGGAATATTATATTATATTATATTAAAACCTAACTTATTTGTAGGCCAAATTAAAACACCCAGACAATGTCACAGAGATTTATTCAAAAATCATGGGTGAACTTGACTATAATGCTCATATTGTCATGCTACACTACATTCATAATTGATCTTGAAAAGCTAGCATTTTTCTAATCATATGTTATACTGGAAGAGAACTAACGTCGTCCTTCCAGGTCAATGATTGTCTTTAGGCCAAGAATGCCGGACAGAAAAGTTACATTTTTGAGACACTATATGAGTGTGGATCCATGTATGGTTTATTATAGCTGGAGTCATGAAATTTTTCTTTAAATCTTTAGAGACCATAACAACAGGCCCTCTAAGAGAGACAGAATAACTTCATTCTCCAGACCATTTGCAAAGACAATCACCGTAAAATTAGTATTATACCAGACCTTTAGTTTTTCTAAGTAGACTGAATGGCCGGTGAAGTCCTCATCGAGTGTTGAAAGTGGGAGGATTGTCGAAATTAGACATGTAGACTTCATCTGTAAAAGTAACTTGATATTATGCCACAAAATTACATCTCTTTCAATTGCTTCCTGTTGAGCCTGAGTGGCCTCATCAGTGTTTTCGTCTGCGGAACTAATTAAAGTTTCTAGTTATCCTTCATCACGGAATATTCGAAGCAAAACGAACCTATACCCATTGACAACAGGACCAACCACGCGCCTCCTCAACGACCTTCAAAATAGCTGGTTAGTAGATTAGTTATTTGTAACAGTTATGTAATGCGTAGAATCCTGGCCTAAACTTATTCTGAGTGTAGTATTGAAAGGAATATAAAACTTCAGGTAGGTTTTCAAATCAGTGTTCTCAACACCGTGGCGGTAAATGGAGCACAGGTCGTCAACCCTGGTTCTTCAACTAAATTTGCCGCTGGCTTTCCAGTTGTTATTAAATGTTTTCGATTCTTTTCATTTCCACCAACAATTGCCGATGCAATATGTTGTGCAGTATTCCCCTTTTTAGATCTTGCCTTGTGATGCAGTTGGGAGATTTCCGTTGTGTCTAATCCACTTTCAGCGCTTTTTCTTAATTTCTTCCTCAGCTGGAATCTGGTTTGTTATCTCCTACAGTAGATTGTTACTGACGGTGTCTGGCCAACGGATATGGAATATCTTGCTCAGAAAACTGTTGATAAACACCCTTATCTTTTGTGTGATGGCTTTCGTAGTTCCTCAAGTTTCAGTCCCATACAGTAAAACTGTAGATAGTTTCTGACTTCGTTGTTGGTTGAAAGTTGGAATGATATCCAAACTGTGGAAACAGGAAAGATTTGTGTTAGTAAGGTAAACCGTAAGGCTGATGAGAAGCGGTGGCATGCGACAATGGACAACTATTCAGACTTATAAAGGAAACTGGTATTAGGAATCCGAATGTGAGAGAGACTATTTCACAAAAGGATGGTCTTATTATTCATTCTCAATTCAGGAGATTGAATCGATGGACAGAACATTTTGTGGATCAGTTCAACACTTCAGTTGCCCACGACCTTCAGTCGTCCTGAATGGCAAGTCAACGCAAGCCCCCCAACTCTCTATGAAGTTTAGAAAGTGACAGGGAATCTGAAGCGAGGGAGAGCAGCAGGTCCTGACAGGTTTACCCCCCGAGGTTTTTAAGGGTGGTAGTTCAGTTTTAGCAGTTCGATTGGATGAGATATTAGATAGAATTTTTCAAACCGGGAGCATTCCCATCTGACTGGTCTCAATCCCTGATCGTCCCAATTTATAAGAAAGGAATCAGCTTAACTAATATAGTGTTTAATTTGTTAACCTTGATATTGCTTAGACACCTAACTACAGCTCGTGAAGAGCAGACTCCAGAAAACCAGGCTGGTTTTCAACCTGTTCGTTGCTGTCTTGACCACATATTCACAGTACTACAGGTCCTGTTACACAGAAACACACTTAGGCATCCGACATTAGTTGTCTTCCTGGACCTTAAAGAGGTATTTCACTATTTTGACCGTGCATCCAAGCAGTCCACTATATCCCTTGATACCATGAGATTATGATGTCCTCATAACGCATCCAACCACCGGAATGAAGAGAAAGAATGAAAGTAAGCAGTGTTGTCTGACACCGATATTCGCGGAAAATGTAATAGTAACGAATATACATTGTAACAGAAAGAATACACTAATAATCTCTTTGACCTTGTAGTGGCCAATGTACCACTAGTTTCTTGACGGATTATATTCATGTGTTCTTAGTCTTCGTAATTTGCTCGTCTAGGCAATGGTCCCCAAATAGTGCCTGGCGGTTATAAATCAGAAGGCAAACACGAGGGGTTGAACACGTTTATTTCTGACGCACCACAAAATGGGCCAGTAGACCACAATTACACAGAGCAGGGCAAGCACACTGTCGAACGAATGGGCTAAT
Organism: Schistosoma turkestanicum; assembly: GCA_944470395.2. Lineage (NCBI taxonomy): Eukaryota > Metazoa > Platyhelminthes > Trematoda > Strigeidida > Schistosomatidae > Schistosoma > Schistosoma turkestanicum. The sequence goes on from CALYCR020000317.1 coordinate 14,382, forward strand.
TGGTGAATGTATTATTAAGATTAAAATGTTCATATATATATA
>CALYCR020000318.1:0-14415 GCA_944470395.2 Schistosoma turkestanicum
GCTCAAACTACTTATTTACTCACGCCTGTTACGCCTAATGGAGCATAGGCCGCCGACTACAAAAATTATTATTTTCCTGGTTAGTGATTGTTTTTAGCAAGTTGATATTCTACGAGATGGGGGTCACTAACCCCATTATACCCAACCCTCCTCCTCATTTATCCGGGGCTTGGAACTAGAAGGAATCCAGGCAGAGTTTAATAATCGTCAGATGCTATTTACAAATCACACACATAATGAATTGAATACAATGTATAATAAATATTTATTTAGACATCAAAATCTAGTAGTTAGTAGTTTTATCAGTAGTATATAAATATTTCTAAGAAAAAAATAAGTACTACAATACAAATCTGAATACAAAAAGAAGAAACAAAATAAAAAGAAGTCAAATAGTAGAAATGCATTTTACACTGAGAAAAGACAAAAAAAGTTTTCTTAAGAAATTAGGGAAAAAAATCTACCAATCCCCACCCCACCTCACCTCACTCCACACATTGATTCACAGAGGCATATTCGAATGTTTTTTCCATGGATTCTTTAATGTCTTTCTTTCCAACCATTGTAAATCATGACATAAACGTGCGCGTGTTACATCCGGTTCAATAACATCATCAATATAGCCACGAGTAAGTGCTGCAAATGGATTAATGAATGTTTTCATATATTCTTCTTCAGCTTCATGTTGATTAGGTGTATTGCGAAAAATAATTTTCACAGCACCTTTTGCACCCATTACAGCAATCTGTTAAATATAGAAGTGAAAAAGCATCCTGATTGGTTGGTTAATGAATATTACTAGTAGTATTGTTAGTAGTAAATCTAGTTTAAATAAATTAATTAATAAATAGATTGTAACAGGAAAATATGGACAGACTCATTACATTACTAGTTTGAGGTTAAATGGTAGGGTAGGAGTAGGTGGACATAAACGTTATTGGTCAAGTTCTGGCTCCATTACTTAATGGAAATATATATATATATATATATATACGTACATATCCTAATGAGTTTATATACGTTGTGCTTCAGATTGTGAATACAATTTATTTCATTATTATTTATTTCTAGTGTTCTCATTCAAGTGGTAGTGTGGTGCGCGCTACTTATAAGTAGTATATGACGCGAGTGTAAACGTAATGTCTGGCAGCAGATGGGGGAAGATCAAGTGAAAGGAAGAAGAGTGGGAACACAATGGAATTTGTATGAAACGCATGAACAGTGAGTGAAATGTCAGACAATGGATTGAAGATTTGCAAATTAACGGTTACGATATGGTTTTCCTATTTTACTGAGTAACTGTGTAATTTTCGTTAAATACAATTCGGTTGACCTCACCTGTGTTCTCCTTCACTACAGTAGGTTGACCGTGTATATCGGATGCGTGCATATTGAGATTAAAACTGGACTTCCCAACATGCAGTACTTCGCATTGAACCTGACAATATATATATATATATATATATATATATATATATATATATATATATATATATATATATATATATATGAATCAACGAGATCCCTCCAACCAATCCACTATCTACAATCCCCAATTGGCAAGGCGGGCTTTCCCAGCTAGACGAGGCGCCCTGAACGGATTACCGAGCTACCCAGCAGTGCACTAACCAGAAGCTATTCCAACCGTCTGGCCTCCAAATGCCTTGTGCCGATACAATTGACCGGGGCCCTCAGACCCCACGTGAAGGTAAAGATCGAGTTTGTCTCACAACCTCAGCCGGAAAGTACACCCTCCCATGGGGGAAACTAGTGGTTTTTGTAACCCAGAAGTGAGTGTGCATTGCAGTTGGACTATTCAACTTAATGAATGAAAGTTTAACGATTGAAACATTCATTTCTTTAGAACACAGAAACAAATACACAATTGACATTGAATAATACTTAACATTATTTGGTAGTCTGAGTTTAAAAAAATTCATTTTTAAAATGTAAAATTCAAGTACCTAAATTATATGTTAAGACAATTCGATCATATATCCTTGTCTATAATACGAAGTATGTGATGAATTTTTAATAGTATAGATGATATGAACATGTTAAACAATAAAGTAACCAGTAAATTACGCGAGAAGTGTTTAGGGTGGCTCCCAAAGAGTGCAATAAAACCTACAGAAGATCTAAAGAAGCCGAAAAGGTTTTATCCAATCACAGACAGATAGGATTAATAAAGTATCAGCATGGAATAGAGTGATTGGATAACTGTGCAACATCACTCTGCTTACGGATTGGACGATTATAATACTCTCAAAGCAAAATCGAAAAATGTGCCCATCAGTGACTAGCTTCATGGCGAAATTCTCAGAGTTCCGGTAAGATGTGACCAGTAGAATTTAATCCTGTCAGATGTAGTCAGTAACTACCAAAGACAATGGATGAGGTTGCATATAATTCCTAAGATTGATGAAAGTTCGACGTAACACCGTTCGATGTCCAGTCCAGTGGTTCAGAAGCTAAGCATTCGCTCGTAAGACCGAAGGTCTTTGGTTCGATTCTTGTGAGTAGCAAAAGTCGTGGGTAGACACAGTTTTACTCGTCCTAACACTAAAGGTTGTATTCAGTATTCACCATATCAAGTATCAGGGTTAATGAAAAAATCACTTTAAGGTAAATCTATGTAGCAAAATCTTAGTAAACAAGTAATAACAGTTTAAAACCCGTTTGCGAAGGCGTAGGTCTAAACTTCTTAATTCGTCATCACCTTTAACCTTGTATTTTTAAGTTTATTTCACTAGATTCTACTTCTTGAATAATATCCACGAACCCTCATTCCTCGGATAACTGCTAATACCTGCTATTACCTTAACTACAATGGGATTTGAAGTCATAATTGCATTTGTCTGTGCTAATGTGGTATGGCAACATGAACTGATGTACGTACGTACGTACGCAAGTACGAAGTTCTATGTTGTTGTTGACTGACTGAATAACAGTTCCATTGTGGGGTTGTTGTGAAGATTGTTAAGTTTTATTTGTAACCATGAATTGTGGATGCGCACTGCTGATGAGCCCCATACCAGGATGAAATGGCCGTCCAGTGCTTCCAGGTTTCTAATGGTGGTCTAACATTGATCGATTCATGGTTACAAATAAAACTTAACAATCTTCACAACAACCCCGCAATGCAATTAAATGTGTCCACTAGTGACTAGCTTGGTGAGGAATCTTCTCCGAGTTCTAGTGGGAAGTCGTGACCAGTGAAGTACAAACCTGTCCGGATGTATACAGGGTATGAGGTTGCGCAACTCCGTGAATTTGATCAAGTTAGACATTAACACCGTTAGATACCGGCTCAGTGGTCCAATGGTTAGGCGTTCGCCTACAATACCGTAGGCCCTGGGTTCGAATCCTACGGGCTGCAGGGGTCGTGGATGCGCACTGCTGAGTAGTCCTATACCAGGACTTGACGGCCGTCCAGTGCTTGCAGGTTTTTAATGGTTGTCTAACATTGATCGATTCATGGTTACAAGTGAATAACAGTTCAAAAATTCTTTATCAATTATTTAAAAAAAAAAACTAACTTCAGCAGTTGGCCAAGCATAATTAATATCACCACGTAAATGTTTCGAACTCATGACACAATACGCTCCACCATATGATTTTCTAGTGATTATTGTAAGTTTTGGTACAGTTGCTTCAGCATAGGCAAAAATCAATTTTGCACCATGTCTTATAATCCCATTGCATTCTTGCATTTTACCCGGCAGAAATCCTGGTGCATCAACGAATGTAATCAATGGGATATTGAATGCATCACAGAAACGAACAAATCGTGCACTTTTCACTGATGCATTAATATCTAAACAACCAGCGGATACTTTTGGTTGATTTGCTACAATTCCAACAGTACGACCAGCTAATCGTGCTAAACCAATGATAATATTTTGTGCATAATTAGGCATAATCTCAAAGAAATCACCTTCATCAATAATATCCTAGACAATTTGAAATGATAACAACAATAAAAGAGAATAGTTATAGACAAAGTATAGTGAAATTCTGTAAGCTACTACAACACATATTATGTATATCACTAAGTAATCAATATACTCCGCCTGAGGCATTTCTAGGGTTACTGCCGGTCCCAAGCCCGGATAAAGGAGTAGGATGGTTGGGTATGGTGGGGTTAGTGTGACCTCATCACGTAGAATACCAACTCACTAGAAAAAAAAATCGCTAATCAGAAAAATAATAATTCACAGGTCGGCGACCCATTAGGGGTAATAGGCGTAAGTAAGTAAATAAGCAACTAATCAATAAATTGTTTTGATTGTTGTTACGCTCGTCTCTAGGTATGCTTAAAAAACTATTACGAGTTCACTTTAGTCGAATAACGAGAACAAAACAATGAATCAGCGTCCAGGTAGGTTACTGTGATCCGATTGACCAAATTGTACCAGTAAGAAGTCTTGATATAGCATGAAGAGTGTATTCTACAAACACCCAGCCAGCATACAATCAATCCAAGCACTCAAATTGCGTCTATTTATACTCTATAGAGACGTCCTTGGGACAGTCACAAAAATAGCACACTAAAATGACACAGTAACCAATCACAGCCAAAGATTTTCCTGGAGGGAAATGTGATTTCAAGGTCAACTGATCGGTCCATGAATAAAAACCAAAATAAAGATATTTATCAAGCGAGTTCTGGTGATCTAACATCCTCAACAATTATGAAGTAAGGTTTTAGTACAAATTAGATAGCACCTTATTCATTGACTGAGTATACAGTATCAAGCGATTATTTCAATGTACTTTTTTAAATAAAGAGAGATTATATTTCATTATCTTTCACTGATATTAAAATGAAGTTGACAAACGGGTTATAAATGATACCTTTAAATGTGCTCAGTAGTGATTAGATTTGTGAGGAAACTCTCCAAGTTCGAGTGAGAAGACGTGATCAGTGGGGTTCAACACTATCGGGTGTAGGCAGCAACTATCGAAGACTAATGGGTGAGGTGACCAGAGTTAGACATTAACACTGTTAGATGCTGTTCCATTGGTCCAGAGGTTAGGCGTTCGCACGCGAGGTCCAATGTCATGGGAGCAAATCCTGCGACTGGCAGGAGTCATGGATGCGCACTGCCGATTTCGTCTCAAACCAGGACGAAACGGCCATCCAGTGCTTCCAGATTTTTAATGGTGGTGTGGTGTGCGCTACTTATAAGTAGTATATGATGCGAGTGTAAACGTAATGTCTTGCAGCAGAAGATGGGGGAAGATCAAGAAAGGAAGAGTGGGAACACAATGGAATCTGTATGAAACGCATGAATAGTGAAATGTCAGACAACGGATTAATGATGGATTGAAGATTTGCAAATTAACCGTTTACGATATGGTTTGCCTATTTTACTGAGTAACTCTGTAATATTCGTTAAATACAATTCGGTTGCCCTCACCTGTGTTCTCCTTCAATACAGTGGTCGAATAATGATTCATTTAGTGATTAACAACAACATTTGGTCTCGTGTGCTGTTACAGGTATGAGGTCGGATGTCACTTTCCATCTGTCCAAATCGTGGAAGGTTGTTTCTTGAGGGACCTGGAAAGGAAGGTAGATTAATGTTGGTCTTAGAGACCTGGGAGCGTGACCGCAGAGCCCAAGGGACAACTGCTTGAGGTCGGTCACGTACGGCCTTTTTATGAAAGGTTTTTTGAGTGCTAGCTCCGGCTCTTGAAAGCCCTTAGTGGGCACCCCTACCACCGGAGACGGAAATCCATGGGATAAAGTGAGGTGTAACATTTTTAGGCTCGACATTTTCTAACGCCTTCCTTCCTTGTGCGAAGACAGCATCGCTGCAGATGCTAGTTTTCCGAAGGAACCAACCACCTTACTGTTGTCACACCCCTCTATAGTCAGCAATATGACTTCGACCTTAGACCTTGAGTTGCTGTTTTTAGTCTCACCGTTATCCAATCGACCTTCCTGACATGGCAACACCTACAGGAACATATGTTCCAGCCAATATAGCTCGGTCGGGTCATCACGATAGACAAGCCCGACTACCACGTCAAAGTAGTAGCTACAGTCGGGTGGTGATAATTAATTCAAATCTGATTAACCGAATGAAACTTCAAGTCATTTAGACTAATGATTAAATTACAACTTGATTGATAGTATTCGATTACTACTAAAGAGTAAAATTGATCACTATTTAAGTGTGTAAATAGTTCATACGTACAGGAAATTAGTCATGGTTCAAATAGCTCTCGAACTGTGAAAATAAGTAACTCAGGTTAAAATTGACCAAAGAGCATAAATACTCACACTATATCAAATACATCTTGTCCTAAAATTAAATGCCGACTCGCATAAAATCAAAGTAAGAAGGTTTACTATCAACTACATCTAATTACGCAATAGTTCAGTAAAAATGAATATTAACGTAGAAAAAAAGTTGACTGTGGTGGTGTTTCGTTCTCTGAGCTGGTTGTTTTGGTTGTGAAGCTTTCATTGTTCTTCTACTGAACAACATCACCATCAACACAAACTTCAGATAGCAGAAGTGAAGCATTCGAATTTCTCCACGTTTGACCTGTAGCTTCTTGTTCTGCTAACCTCGATCTTGATTGGTTGTTGTTGTTGACCTTAAACCTGTCGTTGTTTGCACATTTGTTTTGATTGTATCCCCCCTATTGATCTGTTTCTTGATCCTATGCCCCCTATTATTTTTCTGATTGGTTGATAAATTGGGTCAATGTCGATGTGTTTATTGATTGCTGATTGACCTGTGTGCCATGCTTCTAAAAATTCTCTAGTGTTCTTTGTCCTCCCCCTATCCAGTATTTCAGCATTTTTTCCAATCGAATGTATGTTCATAATTGTCAGAATGTATTGATATAAGCGAAGAATTGTCGTGGCGTTTGACTGCTAATTGGTATTCACGTAAACGAAGCTGGAGAGGTCGTCCACTTTGTCCTATGTAGTGTTGCTTTTCACAGTCTGAGCAATTTATTTATTTTGTAGATGGTATTTAGCTTTTCTTCCTTTGTCATTTTGTCCTCTGATCTACCTTAACCAGCTCAGAGAACCAAACACCACCACCACCACAATCATCCACCTGAGCTACAAGTTTTCTCCATCATCTCAAAAAGTTCATTGTACTTAAATTTTTTTTCTGAAAAAACAAAACATTACCTTTATAATCTCTGTCATATCATAAGCACTAGTCGGTTCCAAAGGTATAACTGTATTTAAAGAAGGCACTAAACGATCAATTGGATCATGACATTCGTGTATTGGTGGTTTTTCTTTATTGGATAATGGCAAATATGTTAAAAATTTACGTAATGATAATAGGGCATCCACTTCATTGTCAAATGCACGATGAGCTACTCCTGATAAACTGGTATGAGTTTTAGCACCGCCTAATTCTTCCTTAAAAAAAAATAAAGATTTAAAAAGAATATATATACTATAGATAACTACTATTTAAATGCATGAAAGGGTTTAATTGTTCCCCGTTTTCGATACTATATACACTACATTTGTCCAATCTCTGGATTGGTATATTAGTAAGTAGCCTGAGTGCTGTTTCTCGATAATGGATTCAATAACCGTTAGGATATCCATCCAATATCCTAAGAAAATTATTGGTAAATTCCTATTGGTTAATTCCTACTGGTCAATTTTATGGTCGTCCTAGATATCAATGTCATGTGCTCCAATATTGTTTCTTATTGGTTGTCCTGACTATCAATGTCACTTCAAATGTTACTTCCTATTGGTCGTCTTAACTGTCAATGTCACAGACTTCGATGCTGTTTCTCATTCGACCAAAATGTATAAATAAGCATTATCTGTAACGTTTTATGACCAGGACCTGGTCCCGGATCCCTAGTCCGGGATCCTGATTCTCTTCTGGATTCGGACCTCGTACTTTCTGAATGCTTGTAGAATACAGGTTCTACTTCATATCATGTCTTCTTATTTTTATTCAATATGGGGGTTGGGATAATCGGATTTGAGAAGCATGTTGTGTCACCGGATTATCGATCCTCGCTCTCGTTTTCCGACTAGGTAAACTCGTAATAGTTCAAGCATATCAAGTTGACGTGCTTATGTGCAGGTGTAACAGTAACCTCTTGGACAATACATTGCAGGTTTGAAGCGAAAGGCAATCAATTTGAATATCGACATTAGGATTTGGCAAGTACATCCAACTGACAAGTCCTATAAACAGGACGAAACGTGAGTCCAGAATTTCACTGTAAGTATTTTTCAGCGAACTAGCTAGTATTCATTAAACAGTTGTTTTATATTACTAATTGTGGTTGGGACATTCGTTATGTATGCCTAACCACCGACTGGCTCGGCGAGCTATGTTTTGTGATGTGGGAGTAGGTTGGAAGAAAGCTAGGTGTGGCCAGGACAAAACATGGCACAAATCCATGAAGTCACTGACAAGTGGAGTGAGCCATGTTGGTAGGTGTAGACTATCTGGTTGGGGCCCACGAGATGGTAGTAATCGATCGTTAGAGACCCTGAATGACATGGCTCAAAACTGTTCACAATGGCGCTGGTACATTTATTCTTTGTGTTCTCAATTCCTCATTACCTTTATCTTTTCTTTTAAGTTCGTTTCATTAGATTCTATTTCTTGAATAATATCCACGAACCATAATCCCTTCGATCACTGCTAATACATCTACTACCTCAACCGCTATGGGATTTGAGAGTAAGCAACCTTGCCTGACACCGGTCTTCACCTCGAACCAGTCTGTCATCTGTTCTCCGTGTACGATTTTGCAGTTGAATCCATTATAAGAATTCCGTATGATGTTAACTATTTTCTCAGGCACACCGTAGTGTCGAAGAAGCCTCCAAAGTGTTTTCCTATCCACGCTATCGAATGCCTTCTCGTAGTCAATGAAGTTGATGTATAGTGGTGAGTTCCATTCAATTGATTGTTCCACAATGATCCGTAATGTAGCAATTTGGTCAGTACATGATCGATCCTTACGAAATCCAGCCTGTTGATCTCGAAGTTGGGCGTCTATGAAGTCCTTCATTCTGTTTGACAATACCATGTTAAAGACTTTGCCTGGTATTGAAAGAAGAGTGATGCCTCTGTAGTTCTCACACTTGCTGAGATCGCCTTTCTTTGGTATTTTGATCAGGTATCCTTCTTTCCAATCTGATGGTACTTGTTCCTCATCCCAAATCTTCTTGAAGAGGATGTGAAATATTTTCGCAGTTGCTTCCACATCTGCTTTTATTGCCTCTGCTGGAATGTTGTCTGGTCCCGCTGATTTGCCACTCTTGATTTGTCTGATGGCCATACTGATCTCCTCAATCGTAGGTGCGCCATTAAATGTATAGAATGCTTAAATTGACAGTCATTCTAATTTTTAATAATAAATCTCTCTCAATTCTGAAATAAACCTGAAGTTGATGGTACAATAGTTGACAGACGAACTAGTCTAACATTGTTTCCTATATTTTTGCACATTAGGGATGACATTAGTTCATAATGTAAACCCGTAACACTGACCGTCAAGGTAAACTGTACTTCGACATACGTAATACATATCCCAACAACCTCAAATCGGTGGGTATTCACTGCCTCATCGACCGATTCGCCATCCTTACCTAGTACTCTATACCTAACCTCAGGATTTCTCATTCGGTGTTCCTCGCATACACGAGCAATGATTCAAAGACACACATAGCCTAATACTAGTAACCTTAGGATACCCTCTATTTTAAATGGCCACGGCTTATACCAGTAAAGCGACATACAGTGAAGTGATGCTCAGTAAACTAATCATTTGCTTGGTAGAGTAATATCTTGACTACACTATAAGCGATGTAAGTTGGCAAAAGCTAGTCAAACTTTCCGAACTAATGGTGAGATTCCGTCAGACATTGACTCATCAGGTCGGAGAAGACTTCCAAGATGAGTGGAGTGGTCTACGTATTCAACTACTTCACTCTCTATCAATAGTTTAAGCGTTGGTGTAGACTAGTCTTGAAGCAACAATTTGCTTTTCGAGAGGCAGGATTGGATCCTAAACAAGCTTGCATTATTACTCAAGGCAATCAGAAGACTGCACTTTGTCAAGGTCCTCAGTAAAAAAAAATGTACCACTTGTGTATTCTATATCAGCAAGTGAACCTTCCTGTACCAAATCGAATTTTGAAAATTCGGGCTATAAGAAAATTACTTTTAATAGAATGTCTATCATAAGGTTTAGAAAAACATATGGAAAATGGACAACTTTGATGAATCCTACCAATCGATCCCGGTGACCATTCACAATAAGCCTTCACTCAATCAATGGTCTACTAGTACAAGGTTTACGTACTACTTTACTGCACCATTTAATGATAGATACTGCCATAAAACTTACCGATTCCCGAAGTTAAAAGCCTCATTGAAATCAAGAAATACAACTGCTTTTGAGAGTCGACAGGCATATCTACTTTTCAGAATCTAGGAAAGGATAAATATTTAATCTACATATCCCCACATACCAGCCTGATAGAAGTCTGGCTTTCCCAAGTTTTCTCTTCATAAGTTCTAGTCAAGTGTTAGATAATTCCTGAAGCTACTACTATATATATATTTTTGAAACCATGAATCGATCAATGTTAGACCACCATTAGAAACCTGGAAGCACTGGACGGCCATTTCGTCCTGGTATGTTACTCCTCAGTAGTGCGCATCCACGACTCCTGCACCCCGCAGGATTCGAACCCAGGACCTTCGGTATTGTGCGCGAACGCCCTAACCGATAGACCACTGAGCCGGTATCTAACGGTGTTAATGTCTAACTTGATCAAATTCACGGAGTTGCGCAACCTCATACACAGTCTTCGGTAGTAGTTACTGTCTACACCCGAACAGGTTGAACTTCACTGGTCACGTCTTCCCACTAGAACTTGGGGAAGATTCCTCACGAAGCTAGTCACTAGTGAGCATTATATATATGTATATATACATTATATTCTGATGTAACTATTCAGTTGAATACTAAAGCATAGATATGTGATGTCAATTCTTTACAAAAAGAACATAGACTGACAGTATTCATAAAAATAAACATTTAAACACAACAAACCATCTATTCATAGATGTGATTGCAATTATATTCAAAATAACCAATAATTTGTTTACTATCAATATAATACTCACATGTGTAACATCTTCATTAGTAACAGATTTAACAACATCTGGTCCAGTGATAAATAAATATGATGTATCATGAACCATAAATATAAAATCAGTAAGTGCAGGTGAATAAACTGCACCACCAGCGCATGGACCAAGTATTAATGATATTTGTGGTATTACACCAGAAGCATTGACATTACGTTGAAATATATCGGCATAACCAGCTAAAGAAGCAACACCTTCTTGAATACGTGCACCACCGGAATCATTTAAACCAACCACTGGAGCACCAATTAACATTGCTTGATCCATAATTTTACATATTTTTCGAGAATGAACAAGACTTAAACTACCACCGAATACAGTGAAATCTTGACTGACATAATAATCAATAAATAAATAAGTAGATGAATTTGTATAAGATTTTTTTAAAAAAAAACATTTAATTTGTATTGAAACAGAACAAACAAACTGCAAAAATAAGTTTAATCTTGCAAGGAATTCATTACTTTCTTTAATTACTATTAACAATTAAATGTGGATTTGTTTAACAAACATGTTATGCAGAATATAAGTGAAACATATAAGCACAGTGTAAATGTTTTTAAAAGAAATTCCACCAAACTATAAACTAATTAATATAGGGATTGAATGTCAGTCAGTCAGTCAGCTACAATGTAGAACTTCGTACGTACGTACATCAGTTCATGTTGTCATACCACATTAGCACATTAGCAGAGACAGAAATGTCAAATCAAATCCCATAGTGATAAAGATAGTAGAGGTATTAATGGTAATGAAAGAAGACTAGGGTTAGAAGATATTATTCAAGAAGTATCATTCAGTCAGATAAGGTTAGAAAGAAAAAGCTAGAGGTGTTGACAAATCCAGAAGATTAAGATATTGAGAGAGCTCAAAGAATGGATGCACTTGCGCTATTCCAAACGATTTTGAGCCATGTCGTTCAAGGTCTCTAACCATTGGTGACTTTCGTCTCGCGGACCCCAACCAGGTAGTTTACATCTACCAACATGACTCAGTCCACTTGTCAGTGACTTCATGGATTTCTGACACGTTTTGGTCAGGCCGCCCTTAACTTTCTTCCTGACTAAACCTATACCTCAAAAGATTGCTAGTCGAGGCAGTCGGTGGTTAGCCATAAGTAACACATGTCCCAACCACCTCAACTGACGAAGTTTCAATACTTCATCTACTGATCTGCCATCCTTACCTAGTACTCGTTTCCTAACGACAGCATTGCTTACTCGGTTGTCCCACGATATACGAGCAATGTTTCTTAAAAATCTATGATCGAATACTAGTAACCTACGAACATCTTCTACTCTTAACGGTCATGTTTCACAGCCATATAGGAGAACGGAGCGAACTGCTGCGCCGTACACCCGTCCTTTGGTTAGCAAAGGGATATCACGCCTACGCCATAAGTGACGCAGGTTTGCAAAAGCCAATCGAGCTTTCTGTATCCGTGCTGAGAAACGTACGTACGTACGTACGTACATCAGTTCAAGTTGCCATACCACATTAATTAAAAAATGACTGCAAAACCAATATTTGAAAACTGAATACCAAACCTTGACAACCTGATATTGTCAGCGCTATTACGTTAGCTTACACAGGATCTTAACAAAACAAGTTTATAAATATCTTCGGAGAACAACAACTTAGCTAGTTCAATGAGAAACTCATTTAAGAATCCTACTTTTTCGAAGTCTATATATAGTGTAGTAGTTATCTTATAAATATGGATTATGATACAAGTATCGACATGAATAGTTTATTTATCCTTTGGATGTGAAGTAGTCGAACGTGTAGACCGCTTCACTTATCTTGGGAGTCTCATCAGTGCCGATGGCCTGGTGACTGACGAAATCTCAGCACGGATACAGAAGGCTCGATTGGCTTTTGCCAACCTGCGTCTCTTATGGCGTAGGCGAGATATCCGTTTGCTGACTAAAGGACGAGTGTACTGCGCAGTAGTTCGCTCCGTATTACTTTATGGCTGTGAAACATGGCCAGTGAGAGTAGAAGATATTCGTAGGTTACTGGTTTTCGATCATAGGTGTCTTCGAAGCATTGCTCGTATATCGTAGGACAACCGAGTGAGCAACGCTGTTATTAGGAATCGGGTGCTAGGTAAGAATGGCAGATCAATAGACGCAGTAGTGACACTTCATCAGTTGAGGTGGTTGGGACATGTGTTGTGTATGCCTAACCACCGACTGCCTCGTCGAGCTTTGTTTTGTAGAGTAGGAATAGGTTGGAAGAAAGTTAGGGGCGGCCAAACCAAAACATGGCAGAAATCCATGAAGTCATTGACGAGTGGACTTAGCCATGTTGGTAACTGTCGACTACCTGGTTGGGGTCCGCGAGATGATAATAATCGATGGTTAGAGACCTTGAATGACATGGCTCAAAATCGTTCGCAATGGCGCCGGTGCATTTATTCTTTGTGTTCTATCAAATCATAATCTTCTGGATTCTTCAGCACCTCTAGTTTTGACTTTCTAAACTTTTCTCATTTAATCATACTTCTTGAAAAAATCTCATCCTAACCTCTCTGATTACTTCTAATACCATTACTAACTCTTCTACTATTGGACTTGAATTGACAATTACATCTCTGTGCTGATGTGGTATGGCGACATGAACTGATGTACTTACGTACGAAGTTCTACGTTGCAACTGACTGACTTATCCTTTGGATGTGGTGCCAAGCACCAGTGAAACTAACAGCAGATTAGAAAGAACACAGATACCGATTGCATCACAAGAAGATATTTCAAGTATTTATTACATATGGACTCTGTAATTATCTCTATGTATTTCGTAGCTTGTATAGAAAACAGTGGAATATACCATTAAGGCAAAAATCTATACCAGTAAACTACAGTTCTATAGAAATTTATTAAAACAAAACTAATTTTCTTATCATAAAAAAACATTTTATACATACCTACCTAAATAAATAAACTGGACGTCCATAAACATGACACCTACCAGTGACAACACTATCACAAGGAATTTTTTGCTTCTGCATATCGAATTCATGACAATCATGTTCCATGAATGCATCATACTCGACAAAAGTTCCAGGATCAGCCAATAATTCTATACGTTCACGAGCTGTTAGTTTTCCACGCTTATGTTGTGCCTCTAAACGTTTTTCACCACCTCCTAGAAGAATTCTTTCACGTGTTTCTTTTATTTTTTGCCTTACATCTAGAGTATTAGCCACTCCAGATATGCTCCGGAT
>CALYCR020000319.1:0-14325 GCA_944470395.2 Schistosoma turkestanicum
AAACAAAAAATTAAAATTTGTTTAATAACTTTTCAATCTCATTATTATTATTATTACTATTAGTATAAGAATAATAAAATAAAATTTCATTTTGACAAGTTTATGATAACTTTTGAATTATTTTCGCTTGAAATTGTGATCTGTTCAACTGACTGGTTTACACAATGATATGTACAGAATTTGAAATCATCAATCAATCATTGTTAGACCAACATTAGAAACATTGGAAGCACTGAAAGACGGCCGTTTCGTCCTGGTATGGGACTGACTCATCAGTGGCAGTGCGCATCCACGAGTCCTGCACCTCGCAGGATTCGAACCCGGGACCTTCGGTATTGTGCGCGAACGCCCAACCATCGGACAACTGGGTAAAAACACGAAACCTCCAAAACTGTGCCCGTAAAAATGTAAAGAATTACCGAAATAGCGAGTACAATAGCGGACCCATTTAACAAGGATTGTCCGATTCTCAGTGAAACAATGAACGAATAACGTCTGAATCATAAAACTGATTGGTAATATGACCATTAAGATATTTATTGGTTGTAAGTAATGTAATTCACTAACCCTCATTTCATGCCCAAACTAGGCTTAAACAGATGAGATTTGACAGATATTTTACATATCTATCAGATCTAATTTCGAAATGTTAAGTTGTATGAATTAACCAGGTACGTCAATCGTGTGTTGACCTCATCATCAACATCATCACTGTGTTTGTTTCAAACGTATGAAAATCCATAGTAGACATTTCGAAAGACTTCTAAATAAAAAATGACATTTGTACTATGGTTATTTGAAATTCCTTTTCAGCATAACGCTTAATTTCACAATGTAGACCAACTCATCAAAACTTAAATCGTAGAAGGTAAATTATGCACAAAATCAAATATTCTAATACATGAATTTAAACCTTAATAATACAAATCGTCTTTCAGTTATCTTAGCCAACATCAATAGTAATGTAGACTCTAATCCAACGAATATATATCTACACTGTATGTTGTATGTTTTCAAATGTACACCGATTGACAATTCACACTGTATCTGCGTTTTTCTAACCAATCAATATAGATGCCTTAAAATCTTTAACCAAATAAGTGAATCACTTAACCGAAGACAACATATTGAGACATTTGCAATTTGTTTAAAGTATAGTCAAGAAGAATCCAATCCTGTATGGAAGCCACAAGTTATAGCTGATTTGTCGTCTGATTTGTAGACGTCTTCGCTTGATTTCACAAAAAAAATACTCATCATCTTATGAAGTTATCTTAACTTTGACAAGATGACATGTTTTCATCATATTTAGAAATATTGTCGCAGTACGTACGATGAGTTTCTTACAGAATAAGTCTGCGATAATTTATTCTAGAATAGGCAATAAAATAGTCCGACACGTTGATCACCCTACTTGCCGCCAATTCAAACGATGATTTTCTACATCAGCCACGATTCAGTATTCACTTCAATAATTTATAATTCATATAACTACTAACTAATCAGTGTACACTGCAACATTCAACATATGATATTTGTGAAAATTTTGAGATAAGTTTGATCAGAGATCAATGTGTCATACAAAAAGCAACTCTTACAATCAATCAACTATGATAGTGACAGTGAAATGAAGCTAACATTTGTCAAGTAATACCTTCGTGAAATTATCTATACTGGTAAAATGTGTATTGTAAGTTCCGATGTGAAAAGAATAGTCATAACAGAGTAAAGTTTACTCGACATTTGTATTCAAATCTTTTTTCAAATTGACATGAATACTACTGAAATTACTTAATTGTTGAATGCGAATTTTCAAACTTTCACTAATATAAGTCAAGCTGTCCTTGTTACTAAAGAACAAACCTATTATCTTATCAACAAGCTTAACTGAATTCATTTATTTCGCCGATTTTCTTTAGCTACTTACTATCTTAATCAGTAATACTAATCACTTACTAGTAAGAGATAACATACATTCTCCACATCATATTAACAAGGATATATGAATCGTGACGGAGGTAGATCATTAAGTTGTCATAAATATGACAACGATGGGAAGCAAAGACATTTACGAAGCATAAACTTAACTTGGGTCTTTGGATGGCGGTGACTTCGACAAAATGTTATAAATTTAGCGCGAATAATGATTACATGAAGATGTTTCCATAAAGGTGATTTTACCAGTTGAAAGCACATGTTTTTATACGAATATTCCTTTAGTCAGTCAGCTACAATGTAGAACTTTGTACGAACGTACATCAATTCGATTCATCGTACCACATTAGCACAGAGATTGAATTGTAAATTCAAATCCCACAGTAGTAGAGATAGTAGAAGTGTTAGCGGTAATCATAAGGATTAAGGATCATAAATATCATTCAGGAAAAATATACCAGTCAGATAAATTTAAAAAGAGAAATAAACTATTATGAGGAACTTAGAAGACTAGAATTTGAGGGCAGGAAAGGATGGATGCACCTGAGCCATTGAAAACGGTTTTGAGCCATATCATTCAAGGTCTCTAACCATAGGTTACTTTTGTTTCGCACAACCCAACCATGTAGTCTACACCCACCAACATACTTCTGTCTACATGTCCGTGACTTCATGGATTTGTGCAATGTTTTGATCTGGCGTCCTTAGCTTTCTTTCAACTTACCCCTACATCAAATATCATCGCTCACACGTGTCCAAGTTTCATTACTTGTCATCCCTACCTAGTAACCGTTTCCTAACAGCAGCATTATTTACTCGGTTGTCCCACGAAATACGAGTAATGATTCGAAGACTCCTACGATCGAAAACCAGTAACCTACGCTTATCCTATACTCTGACGGGCCATGTTTCACATCCATATGGTAGGACGGAGAGAACAGCTGAACAGCAGACTTATCCTTTGGTCAGCTAACGGGTAACTCGCCTACGCCATGAGCGACGCAAGACGGTAAAAGTTAATCAAGCTTTTTGAATCCGTGCTGAGATTTCTTCATACATCAGGCAATCTGAACTGATGAATGTATCGTCTCTAAAAGCATGTCATTGACAAAGCTAAATAAGAATGGAGAAGGTGAGCAACCC
The DNA here is from genome assembly GCA_944470395.2 of Schistosoma turkestanicum. NCBI lineage: Eukaryota > Metazoa > Platyhelminthes > Trematoda > Strigeidida > Schistosomatidae > Schistosoma > Schistosoma turkestanicum. The sequence continues at coordinate 3,079 of CALYCR020000319.1, forward strand.
AGATGGACACCATTTGAAGTAAGGAATTCCGATGACAGTTCGCCATAAGCTCTCACTCGACCAGTAAGGTTCGATTAGAGCCTGTACTCTTCTTCGGTACTCCTTTCAATGAAAATCACTGCCATAGAACCTAACGGTTAACAGAGTCAAATGCTACCTTAAGGTCGAAAAATACAACTATAGTGGGACGCCGAAATGTGTGTCTATATTCTAGCATCAAACGTAGTGTGTATATGTGGTCTACACGGTCACATCCAGGTGTGAAAATAGTCTGGTTCTTTTGAATCTGATCTTCACGAGCTCTCTCTCTCTCCTGTGGGAGAGAACGAACCAGATTCCAGTGGAGTTGGAAATCAGGAAGAAGCGGTGGAAGTGGATAGGACACACATTACGAAAAACACCTAACTGCATAACAAGATAAGCCCTCAGTTGGAACCCTCAGGGCAAAAGGAAAAGAGGAAGGCAAAGGAACACATTACGCCGAGAAATAAAAGATATGAGAAGAATGGACAGAATTGGACAGAACTGAGGAGGGAAGCCCAGGACAGATTTGGCTGGAGGAAACTGGTGGGCGGCCTATGCTTCATTGTGGTTAACAGGCGTGAGTAATTAAGCAAGTTACGAGCTGTGATTAGGCATCGAAGTATTATTGAAGCTAATATTTTAGACAATACATTAGTCAAACTGATTCCTGTGTGCTTGTCACAGGACTTGTCCTTTCTTATACACTGGGACTATCAGTAGTTGTGACTATTCTTTTCTGAGATAATCTCACTAATAGTCGGATTTCTAAAACCAGTTTCTTTGATAAGTTTGAACAGTTGTCTACTGTTACCTATTGCTACTGATTTTCCCAACTGTCTTGCTTTCGCTATCCACCACCGTTGGCGATCATTGTGTAGGCTTTTTATCAGCCTGTGCTTAGGCTGACTCCACTCTTCGTCATGTTAAGAGCCAGATGGGTTGAGTTCCCAAATATCTATCTATTCGGTGGATGCTATCGAGATCCACTGTTTCTCCTCAGCCTTGTGTTTTACCTTACTAGCAGATATCACTGCTGTTCCCGCGGCTTTTTGGATGTCGTTTCAAACTGCCTGGGGATGAGAATCACCAGCATGGCCGCCTAACTGTTTTTCTAGTTGTTCCAGAAATATATTTAGTTTCGCTATCATTAAGTAGGAACCTAAGGAGTTTGCTTGTGGTATGTTTCCTACCAGCAGTAGACTACAAAAAAGTACGCACTCTCATTAGAGAATGATCTGAATCTAAACATGTACTTGAGAACGGATGACCGCCTTCTGCAGAAACATTTCATCAGTGGCTGATAACGATGCGATTTAGTTGGGTCCAACGTTGGGACGAATTTGAGGGTCGTCATGTAGGACGTTTCTCTGTTTTACGTTGGTATTTACTATCTGAGAATAGTTGCAACAGACGGTCGCCAGCATCTGTTCGGTCGGCCACAACACCATAAGATCCACACAGATATCTTTCCGTTTCACTTAGTCTGCGTACTTGATCATTGAAGTCACTAGCTACTAGTGTTATATCAGAGAGCCTAACGTTTTGTAGTGGATCTGGAGGCTTGCAGTAAAACTCATCTGAGTTGTAGCCAATGGGAGTGTGGGCGGAGATGACGAAGAAGCAACGACGATTGTCCCTGTCATTCCGCATCCTTACTGTCCAGTTTGTTAGGAGCACACAAGCGACTGTCTACTGGGATCTATTCTAAGAGAGCTAGTTCTAGCCTAGGACTCAATGCTATACTTACATCAGCTAGGCCACAGGAAGCATCATGAGGGCTCCCATATATATGGATCTAGATGGCTCTGTATTTCGACATGATGAAGCCAAATGAATGACCCTACTCAGACCCTGTATACGCGTTCCGGAGACCGGCATACACCGATGGCACAAGATTCTAGAGTCCTAGCTAAGGAAGAATGTTTGATACAAGGTCTAGACATTATAAACTACAAGTCATTTGGAGCGTGGTTTCAGGATCTATGCTTCGTGAACTCGAAACGTTTGCATCAGTGGCAAAAGAACATCAGAAGAGTTAGTACGAAGTGTAGGAAGGATTTGATTGTGACTTATTTGGTTTCGTGTGCTGTTACGTGTATGGGTGCAGGTGTCACATCCCAGTCGCCTACACCGTGGGTTTCTTGAGGAACCTGAAGAGAAAGTTGGGTTAGTGTTGGTCTTAACGACCTGAAAGAGTGACTGACTACAAGCCCGAAGAGAAGACTGAATGAGACTGCTCACCCACGGACTCTTGAAGAAAATCTCTTAAACTGTTAGCTCCACGTTTCAAGTGGCCGTGAAGTAAGGTGATGTGAAATTTTTAGGACCGACCCTTCCTTCCTTGTAAGACAGAATCGATGCATATGCTAATTTTCTGACGGAAACACCTAACTGCTGACACATCCCTCTACAGTCAACAGTACGACCTCACCCTCAGACCATGAGCTGCTGCTTTTAGTCTCACAGTTCTCCAACCGACATGCCTGGCATGGTAGAGCCTACAGGAACATGTTCTAGCCAATATAGCTCGGTTGGCCCATGATGATAGGCAAGATAACAGCTATTGTCTGAAACATCCTTGTAGACAAATAACACAATCCAGGTCTCTATTCGAACCAAAATTTTCCTCAATCTTGTAACACCCTGCTGACAGTTCCCGAAACACTACATCGCATTCCATCCCACATTTTAGCTATGCACTTCACTACACGAATTTATCCTTATTCAATACGATGTCACACTAACTCAGTTCCCAGAAATTATCAGTTTGGATACCTTTAGTATTTTCTTTATCAATATACTTACGCATCTATCGTCTTTAATTGTTCTGCATGTCATCTCAGACACCAACCAACATATTTAATAGATGTGCATCTTAACTAGATACATTCAAAACACTAAGGAATGACAAACTGTTAGTGGGATATTACTTACGCCTGTTACCCCCGATGGAGCATAGGCCGCCATAGATGGAATCAAAGCATGACCACGTTGCTGCGCGCTGATTGACTAATTTGCTATCTAATCAGCACCTGATCGATTCTTGGAGAACAGGGTAGAGAATTCTCGTGTAGTTAGCTGCACTCTGATTAGCTAAATCTAATCCAGTCGACCACGTGAATCACTATCCAGAAGCTTCTCATGTAAAAACTATGAAGATACTAACTTTGTACCTATTTCGCCTTCTTATTTCTATTTAACTTTGCTATTTGGAATACAATCTTTTCCTGTTCCACCGTGTTTTTGATTCTTTGGTACTTGTCCAGTGTATTGTGGTCAGAGAATACGAAGTAATAGGATTTAGCCAGGAATTATTTAAGCAAGCGTTACAACACTAACGTAACATGTTCATACTTTGAACCACATCTCACTCAGCGTGAACGAAGTTTCGGCACATATCATTAGTGAGGCATCTAGGTATTTGGAAATTACTATTAACTAACAAAAAAAAAACAATACCCCTACCGAAAATGTTCATCCAAATATACGAACAGCTTACATAAAATGAATGACCTATAAACTTTAAACCTAACAGACTAGACAAATATTTATAGGTCACAGTTCTACATGTTTTGATGCAAATAACCCACCTTCGTTAAGACTAAGCAATGCTGACCTGAGTGGAGTACAACGTAATCCATTTAACAATTTCTCATTCTACCAGTGGATAAGAAACATAATTCAACTGTCTAGGAAATCGGAAATTACTGAGAAGTATGTACACCGCCAAAAACAGAGACCACAATTTACCAAGTCTAGAATATGTGTATCAATTATCGACACAATAAACAACTTCACAATGCAACTGCAAAAATCTTAATCCCAATGAATACAACGCTCTCATCATCACGCTGTCCAGTATAAGCACTAACACGTGGCACTTGCAACATCCAGACACAGTATACATTCTTCCATGTTTACACACGCACACACACACACATTATACAAAACTTGAATTTACAAATAAATAATACAAATTTAATTTTGCACAATTTGAGAAAAATGTTTACAAAGTAATACAATTAAAAGATGGTACAAAAAAAACAGAAGACAAGAGAAAATGAGTAACATTCTCACGGAAATGCAGTGTGCGTGTGTGTGTATCGAACAGCATTTAATAAGAAATAACAGACAGACAGCATGACTACAAATAATATTACTAGATAATTGTGAGGATTGAATATTCATAGCTTATATTGACCAGAAATGGAGAGCAAAATAGAAAAAACGAAACGAAACACAACTACAACAAAACAGATCCGCAAGAGCAGCACAAAGTAGGCTGAAGATCAGAGCAAAATAAAGCTGCTGCTGTTGCCGCTAGTGATGCTTACATGGTGTAACACACTTTAAAGTTCATCCTTTAATTGATCGTCTTCTTTAGTTGCCGATTCACTGGATGATTTACCGCCAGACTCGACAAATTTTTTCAAGGCATCAAAAGATCGATCACCGGTGTAATCGATCACCTGTGAATTTTTAAAGTCACAGAAGAAGATGAAGTAGTAGTAGTAGTAGTAGTAGTAAGCGTGAATTTAATTATATGAAAATACAATAGAGTTAACTAGTTGAACATGCTTTGTTTGTTTCATAACTTACATTTGACAGTCAGTCAGTTGCAACGTAGAACTTCGTACGTAAGTACATCAGTTCATGTTGCCATACCACATCAGCACAGAGATGTAATTGTTAATGCAAATCCAATAGTAGAAGAGTTAGTAAGGGTATTAGAAGTAATCGGAGAGGTTAGGATGAGAAGATATTATTCAAGAAGTGTGATCAAATGAGAAAAGTTTAGAAATTCAAAACTAGAGGTGTTGAAGAATCCAGAAGATTAGCATTTGAGAGAACACAGAGAATAAATGCACCGGCGCCATTGCGAACGATTTTGAGCCAACTTACGTTTGACAAAACGAAATGAACAAGCATTAAGTGGCAAGTATGAATCCGACAGCCATCTCACTTAGTTTAGATACCTAAGGTTGTATTATTATTATTGGTCTGCAGACAAATGAAGTGATTTCAGTCAGTCAGTCACACGACCTACTAAGTGACGTTGCATCAGTTCAGTTCATATTTCACAATCATCCATCATTGTTTGACATAAGAAATCGAATGCAAAATTATTTTAAATTCAAGTTAAAAGCAACTGAAAAACCTGGTTGATTTTGCTTAATATCGATAAAACATTGATGTATATTTCTAGGAAAACAAGAATTTGTTTTGCAGAGATAAACTGACCTAAATTAAATAACTAGTTCAAATTTTAATAATTGCTGCTGACCTTGTGTGACCTGTGTCATATTTATCTAAATATGCAGTAATTTTGCCTTATTATTAGCCGACCTTAGTGTGCTTTTAAGCTGAAAGTAGTGGACAGATGGGTAACACTAACTTATTTTGCCTGGTACTTAATGACAGTCGGCAGAGATAGTCAAAAAGACTAGTAATCGGTGAAGTAAATAACTATCAGACATAGACTTGGACGTAGCAATCTTTTACAACTCTTGAGACAAGTATTAAGTCGACTTATATCCACGAAAGTACTTTGGTGCTCTCATAAGCGTTGAACGATTATCAAGTTTAATAATAATTACGTACCTCATCTGAATTCTTGGGATAAAACTTTAGAGTTGGGAAACTGGTAACTCTAAGGTCTTCCACTTCATTTATTGTAGCATCCATCTTTGCGATCACTGTATCCGTGTTCTTGAAAGTTTCACCTAATTCATCCCAGACTGGAGCAAGAGCTTTGCAATGACCACACCAAGGAGCATCTAAAAAAATTTCAAAAAAATTTATTTGAAGAAAAGTCTTCTTCTTAGTTATTACGTAAGTATTTGTTTCGTTAGGGTAGAAAGCACAAAGTATTTTGAAAGTAGGTGTTGATTTCTCCTAGTATTTCAGTTTGTATATATAATTGCAAAGGACATTATCAGAAATAGCATGCTAGAAATTTGAGGATGTGGCTCGAATCTACTGTACGCTTTGATAATACTTATTGATATTCTAACGAAAAGGTTAACACCTAATCTTGAAATACGTGATATTTTCACAGGAAATGATTCAAAGAGTCAGTCAGCTACAATATAAAACTTCGTAATAAATACGTACATCGATTCGAATCGTCGTCCAACATTAACACCGAGATTGAGTCGCAAATTCAAATCCGTTGTAGTAGAGGTATTAGAAGTATAAGTGATAATCAAAAGATTGAGGATGAAGATATTATTTGAGAAGTATAGCCTGGTGAAATTGTTAGAAAATAGAGGTGATAAGGTATTCAGATTATAATTTGAGGGGGATAAAGGATGGATGGACCTGTGCCATTGCAAACGGTTTTCAGCCATATCATTCAAGCTCTCTAACCATCGGTTACTTTTGTCGCGCACAACCCAACTACGTAGTCTATACCTACCAACATGACTTTGTCTACATGTCAGTGACTTCATGAATTTTGCCGTGTTTTAGTCTGGCCGCCCTTAGCTTTCTTCTAACCTAACCCTACATCAGACATCATCGATCATCGCGGCATTCGTAACGTGTCCGAACCACATCAACAGATTAAGTTTCACCACGTGTCATTCATACCTAGTACTCGCTTCCTAATGACAGCATCGCTTACTCGGCTGTCTCACGATACTCGAGCAATGCTTCGGAGACACCTATGATCGAAAACCAGTAACCTAAGAATATCTTCTACTCTCACTGACTATGTTTCACAGCCGTAGAGTAGGACGGAGTGAACTACTGTGCAGTACACTCGTCCTTTAGTCACCTAACGGATATCTCGTTTGCGCCATAAGTGACGCAGGTTGGCAAAAGCCAATCGAGCTTTCTGTATCCGAGCTGAGATTTCGACACACGCTAGACCATAGGCACTAACGAGACTACCGAGATAAGTGAAGCGGTCTACACGCTCGACTACTTCACTAGTTCAGGTGACGATGCAACCCAGTCCTTGAAGCAACGTTTTGCATTTGGAGGGTGAGAACCGCATCCTGAACATGCTTTTACTGTTGCTTAATGTGTTCAGATTGCATTTTGTTGGCGTCTTCACCAAATAGAACAATGTCAACAGCATAGTCCGAGTCAACAATCGAGTCTCCTGATAGCATGTTAACTCCTGAAAAGTCAGATGATGAAAGTATCGTCTCTAAAAGCATGTCATTGACAAAGCTAAATAATAATGGAGAAAGTGGTTAGCCCAGACGGACACCATTTGAAGCAAAGGATTCCGATGACAGTTCTCCATAAGTTCTCACTCAACCAGCAGTGCTTGAGTAGAGAGCTTGTACAAGGTTAATGTACCTTTTTAGTACACCTATCAACAATTCCAAGGACTCGTGGTCAAATTAAGAAAACTAGTAAAGATGCATTATTACATAAGTATCACAATTCGAGACAAAATAGTAATACAACTTGTGCATAGATTAATAACATATCTACTGAAATGAAACACTTACACAATTTAACAAACACGTCTTTTGTTTTGTCTTTAACTACATCGTTGTAATTTTTACCGACAAGAACTCTAACAGCACCTGTTTGATCTGTTGGTATTTCTTCACTCATAAGGAAAGGTTTAACTTTTCCATCAATTGTTCTTTGAACAAAATCGGACATTGCAGAAACAGAGTAATCGTTAGAATCTGGCTTATATTTAGTTGTTTCTTCACCTAGTTCAATGATTCGGTAAGTTGGGGCATCACTTTTCGAGAGTCCGAAAAATTCCAGAACGCGTAAATTACTTTCGACATCCACGTCGACGTATATTACATGAAGCTAGAAGGTAAAAAACGAAGCACATGAAAATATCTGAGTTTTTACTCCTGTTCATTAAAGGACGAATGTGATCACTATAAATAGAGATTCTATTTTACTAGTCGATTTAATTGAAGAACAATTTGGATATCTATTTACGCACTATCTACTAAGTATTACTTTTTCGCAATATCAGGTATCAATCTCTTGTCACCTACGCCTTTTGTAAGAAACACTAATTGGCAGTTCTACTACAATGTACCTTGTGAGATCGAAAATAAATACAAGTCAGAACGATAAGTATGATATTTGGTGACGTGGAAAACCTCATACCTTTTTTGTATGGATTTTTGCTGCTACTTTTCAACTGGTTGCAGTCACTTATTTTCTGAAGGCATCCAGAAACATGGTCTTGGAAAATGAGTAATTCCTTATAGTATACATCAAGAAAACCTAGTCCACGTACATTTTTCGTTTTTGAATCACCCACTAATGCATTATATACTTCTGGCACATCTATTAGCATGCTAAAGGTTAAGGTTTATTGAAAGAATGAATGTTGGAGTTTAGAAAACGTGTGATATTTAGAATTGTATTAATTTAAACTACATCGGAAATTTCCCATTAAAGCTAGGTAAGAAAGTAGTAAACTGAGGTCCATTAGCTCTACAAATTAATCTGTGCAAGCATCAATCTTTATGTGGAGAACTTTTAGTGAGACAACTTAGTTTGAAAGCACTCTTTCGTGCATATACCTGCCCAAGTAAAGTAGTAAGAGGGACATTTTAAATTAAAATGATAAGACACTAATTTATAGGCACTTGTGTGGTATGAACTGAAGGAGCTAGAATCCTAGAATTAGTCATAGGACTTTTGATGTCTTAAACAGTTTCATATCCCATTAAGCATTAGAACATAGGTGAAAAAGCAAGCACTTTTTAGTGACGTAGTTTGTATGAAGCATCTCTAGCACTAGTATGAACGCCACACTAGATTATCGCCATAATTACATACCTTGCCTTTGAACTGTCTCGCAACTTTGGTTAATCTATCAACCAGTTCTGAGTGGTCTGTTGATTTTGAGAGGAAGAAGACAATGTGTTTTTGGACTGGACTTCCAAATACAACTCCTGCTGTCTTTTGGGAGAATTCTGATACAAGCGGTACACTCTCCACCTGAACGAAATGCTTTAGATTTTCAAGTGTTTCTCCTGTATACTCAACACGATTATCGTCAAACTATAAATGATAAATTTATTAGAAAAACGAAACATACATTTTTAAACAAAACGATTTTTGGTGTCTGTGTGATACCATACTCAGTTAAAATATCACTGGCGTTAGCTACTGCAAAATCAGCATCATCTAACTCATCTGCCACTTTCTCGAAATCCGCCAGATTTACAGAGTCCGTATCCTGAACAGTAAGCATGAAAATACTCATGTACCTTGATAAATCCAAGTACAGCAATTGTAGCTTTGTCGACAAATTGTTTACAACTTTCGACTGATTCAATATAGTCCACGGAAGGTTTGGATTTTCTTAAGCACCAGCTCACAATCGCATCTGAGTCTCTTTCACCACCAAAGTCGATAGGTTGTTCGTTTCGGAAGAACTTCAGAGTTGGATATCCCTTAACACCATGCTTATACGCAAGTTCTTCTTCAACAGTAGCATCCACTTTAGCAAGTTTAATCGGCGAACCATTTTCCTTCAATTTTTTAGCTGCTGCACTGTATTCTGGGGCAAGAGCCTTGCAGTGACCACACCAGGGAGCATCTAAATGAATCAATCACGTGAAATGTTTTAACTCACAGAACTCAACCAAAACAAATTGATTGGCCTTAATAACATCATCAAAGTTCTTTTTATTCAATACAAGCACGTCATCTTCTTCAGTAACTTCTGCTGCAGCGAAAGCAAGAAAGACAACAACAACAGCAACTAACAACTTCATAGTTGTACGTAGAGATGACACGTCTGCCTGGCTAGTCATTTCAACAAACACAAAAAAGTACCTGCGTACAATTTTCAATTTACAAAAATGGTTCTAATAATTCTAATGAGTGTTGATGGAATAAAAGAAGCTTTCGCCCATTTTATGGGCGTCTTCCCTATAACTTGCGTTGAGAACTAGCTAACAGGAAGCAATTGAGGAGATGCTCGGGAGTGTTTAGAATGTTCTGGGTCACTATTAATTCACTTCTGAAAGGCTTATATTCTAACGAGTAAGGATCCAGTGACGTGAGGCACTCTTTAAAAGGTCTTAACCTGTGTCATCGAAATGATTCGGTTTCTCGCCTATGCATAGGTTCTAGTGTTTTACTGTCCTTTCGGTGGGAGGGAGAAAACAGTATTTAAACACTCTAAATGGGGTCGAATAAAGGGTAAGTATAACTTTTTGCTATCAAACTGACCGAAAATGTGCTTTTAACGTTGCGGATGCAGTGTTAGCCCAAAAGGCAATTTTATTACAGTTGCCTCAGGACTTCAAACCATAGTATACCAAGGTACCTTAATCTTTTTCAAATTAGGAAACCTCTAAAGGAGAGCAATACAAGGTGTGTATATGGTCCCGACCGTAGCTGCAACCCTGACGTGGTGATCAGGCTTGCCTATCGTGATGATCCAACCGAGCTATATTGGCTGGTACATATGTTCCTGAAGGTTCTACCATTCCAGGTAGGTCGATTAGGGAACGATGAAACTAAAAGCAGCTACCCAAGGTCTGAGGGCGAAGTCGTACTGCTGACTGCAGAAGGGTGTTACAGCATTAAGGTGTTTCCCTCGGACAGCCAGCATCCGTAGCGATGCTGCCTTCTCACAAGGGAGGAAGGATTAGAAAACGCGGACCCTAAAAATGTCACATCTCACCCTACCTCATGAATTTCCGTCTCCGGTGGTAAGGGTGCCGGCTAAGGGCTTTTAAGAGCTGAGCTAATGCTCAAAAAACCCTTCATAAAAAGGTCATGCGTGACTGGCCTCAAGCAGTCTTCCTTTGGGCTCTGCGGTCACACTCCCAGGTCGAACCTCCCCAATCCGCTCGCTCGATTCATTCGCTTCATCATATTCGCCCATTTATTCGTCCAGACGTCTTCACAGAAGATCAGTTAACACTCACTCACTCACAAATCGAATACAACCAACCAGTTGGTAATTTCGAGGACAAATCGTACAGAACCACTAACTGGAAATCCCGACGCCGTACATTGACAAAGCAGCTCAATAAATGAACGAATTCGCTGAACGAATCACTCGAACAAGGTAACTCTAACTTTCATAACTTTTGATGTTTTCCAACAATTTTGACTTTTTTAGCAAACACAGACACTTTCGTATCCTTGTTTGCTGGAAGGGGGCTATTGTAGTGCCCCCATATATATTCCGGTTCGTTTACATCTATTTTAGTTAAGTCCTTTCGAATAATTTATTTAACCAAGCCATTTCTATTGCAACAA
>CALYCR020000320.1:0-14398 GCA_944470395.2 Schistosoma turkestanicum
CCATACCAGGACGAAACGGCCGTCCAGTGCTTCCACGTTTCTAACGGTGGTCTAATATTGATCGATTCATGGTTTCAAAAATGTGTAACTTAACAATCTTCACAACCCCGTAATGCAAATATACTTTAATGTTTGTTTTCATATTCTTTTGTTAAGCGGTGTTTCTCATGTTAAGACTTTGATGACAGTCTAAAATTGGCTCCAACATCTTTTGTTTATCATCTTGTGAATCTTACACAGAACACTCTATTGAACTGACAAAGATTCATGCAGACTTTTACGTCGACGGTAATCATCATGACAATAATGATGATGAGGAATAGCAAAGGAAAAAGAGGATGATCGACAGCTGCTTTCTAGTTAGTTATATTTGCATTAAATCGAAATTGACAGATAATGTTATCAAGCTTTTGATACAGTTTAGCGAGTAGAATATAATGAAGCGACTTAGAAATTCGTTATTACAAGTAGCATGTAATTAATGGATTTGTTGAATGGTAGAAAATTTATTACCTTGTAAATTCATTCCGAATTTAGACTGAACAAAAGAAATTTCGTAATAAATTAAGCAACACATATACTAGAGTATGATTTATATAATATAAGCTGCCAATTTGAAATCAGGATTTTCAATACAAATGTCAAGACAGTTCTAATGTATGGAGCGGAAACCTGGAGAACTACCAAAGCCATCATCCAGAAGATACAAGTGTTTATGAACAGTTGTCTACGAAAAATACTTCGGACTCGTTGGCCAGACACCATCAGCAACAACCTACTGTGGGAGAAAACAAAACAGACAGCAGTGGAGGAGGAAATCAGGAAGAAGCGGAGGAAGTGGATAGGACACACATTACTAAAAGCACCTAACTACGTCACGAGACAAGCCCTCACATGGAACCCTCAAGGCAAAAAGAAAAGAGGAAGGCCAAAGAATACATTACGCCGAGAAATCGAGAAAGATATGCGAGGAATGAACAAACATTGGACAGAACTGGAGAGGGAAGCCCAGGACAGAGTTGGTTGGAGAAAAGTGGTGGGCGGCCTATGCTCCATTGGGGGTAACAGGTGTAAGTAAGTAAGTAAGTAAATAAGTAAGTAAGCCAATTTGAAACCAAATTTACCTTAGCACGTGCTTCTCTTGTAGCTTCAGCTTCAGCCGCCATAGCTCGTTGAAGTTGTACAGGTAGACGTACATCTTTTCTAAAATGATAAGAAATACAGAAAAAACTCATCAGATCACAGTGCATTCGAATAAAATGAATAAATAACGAGTGAATTGTGCATCACAAATTAACAGAATTCAGCTGATTAGGAACCAATGACTGTTTAATTCTATTTCAAATGCCTATAAAATAAAAAAAACCTCTTTTACCCAATACTATTTATGCCTTACTCCTAACCGATTCACATTGTAACATGACTTCTATCTCTTTTATGACAAAGTATTTATCTCTTCTGCTATCTAATAGTGTGGTGTGTGCTACTTATACGAACGATATAAGTAGTATAAGAAGGGACGTGAAAGAAGAAGTCGTACGGTCAGAAGAGGAAAACGGAAAGCAATTGGAGCAAAAGCAAGAAGTAAATGGAGTACCAACAGGAAGGAAAGGAAGCAACAACAGAAATAGAAGAAGGATGGAGTATTGGAAATTACGACTCAAAGATGATGTGCAAATAGAGTATTCAATGTAATGTTTTCGTTTTTAACTGACTTAGAGTGTAAATTTGCATAATTCCTCGCTTGTCTCTCACACGCCACCCAGGCGACTGTTGGGTTCATAAGCCGTCTCGTTACTTTTGCCAGCTCGGTGAACGCCGCACAACCAACGGACGTCACCGAGCTGGCAAAAGTAACGAGACGGCTGATGAACCCAACAGTTGCCTGGGTGGCGTGTGAGAGACAGGTGAGGAAGATTGTATTATGCAAATTTACACCATAGTAGCACCACCTCAATAGTAATATCCTCTAACATCACAATAAAACAGGACAGAGGGAAATTCTTACCTATAATAGTGAAACTAAAACTGTGATATAACAAAGCAATTTTTTGTGTAGTATCAACCATAGTCTCGTTAAAAAAACTGTAGCCTTGAAACTAAAATAACTATTAAGAAAATAGTAAATGTCAGTTGGGTGATACAAATTTAAAATCTACCAAAGACTTTCTTAATCTTCAGAACTATAATTTACTATTAACCCAAAAGTTAGAAAAAAACTAAATATTTCGCGGTCCTTTCTGTCATCATTGAAAATAAAAAAACAGATAACACAAACATAACCCATAAGACTTGAATAAGCATTCAGTTCATAAATATATAAACTATTTCATGATATAATCATATTTCATTATGGGGTTGTGGAGATTGTTGATCTACTCATTGAAACCATTAGTCGATCAATATTAGACCACCATTAGAAACCTGGCAGCACAGAGTGACGGCCGTTTCGTCCTGGTATGAAACCCATCAGAAGTGTGCATCCACAACTCCTGCGGCTCGTAGGGGTTCGAACTCAGGACCTTCAGTCTTGCACGCGAACGCTTAACCTCTGGACTACTCAGCCTGTATCTAATGATGTTGATGTCTAACGTTAGTCAATTCACGGTCTTGCGCAAACTCATACACTGTCTTCGGTAGTTACTGTCTACAGTCGAGCAGGGTTGAGCTCCACTTGTCACGACTTCTCACTAGAACTAGAAGAAGATACCGGCTCAGGGATCAGAGGTTAAGCGTTCACCCACAGGACCGAAAGTCCTGGGTTCGAGTCCAGGAGTTGTGGATGCGCACTGTTGATGAGCCCAATACCAGGACGAAACTGCCGTTTTTCATGGCTTCCAGGTTTCTAATTGAGGTGTAACATTGATCAGTTCATGATCGTAATAATCATATTTACTGATTATAGGACGCTTTCTATCCGATTTAATCCAACTCAGTGTAGTTTTTCTAGGACAGTTTTAGTGTAACTGTCTAAACAGAAAATAAAACAGAAAAAAAATACTATAACACAAAATTATCATATCGGCATTATTTACAAAATTAGAATAATAATAATTAATTTTATCTCATGTCAAATAAGAGATTTTTTTGGTGATGAATTAATCTTAAACATACAGTTGTGTTAATTAAAAAGTGAACAAAAACTTTAAGTGTATAAATATAATCTATGCGAACAAAATTCATTTTCATTTTGAAAATGTTTTCGACGTGCAAATGTCGTAGGAATACACTTTTAAAGAGTGTTAATCTAAAGTTACATAACTATCCAATGATGTTGGATTTATTTGTAACCATGAATCGATCAATGTTAGACCACCATTAGAAACTTGGAAGCACTGGACGGCCGTTTCGTCCTGGTATGGTTACAAATAAAACTTAACAATCTTCACAGCAACCCCGCAATGCAATTACATGTGTCAACTAGTGACTAGCTTGGTGATGAATCTTCTCCGAGTTCTAGTGGGAAGACGTGACCAGTGAAGTTCAAACCTGTTCGGATGTATACAGGGTATGAGGTTGCTCAACTCCATGAATTTGATCAAGTTAGACACTAACACCGTTAGATACCGGTTCAGTGGTCTAATGGTTAGGGCGTTCGCGCACAATACCGAAAGTCCTGGGTTCGAATCCTGCGGGGTGCGGGAGTCGTGGATGTGCACTGTCACTGATGAGTCAGTCCCATACCAAGACGAAACGGCTGTCCGGTGCTTCCAGGTTTCTAATGGTTACAAATAAAACTTAACAATCTTCACAACAACCCCGCGATGATGGATTTGTAATTATTCCCAGCTGATATCGAAATATCTGTATAAATTAAATGAAATAAATAAATATACAAACTGTGCAAATCGATAAATCAATATCACAACAGCTGACAAATTGTTAAATGAGCATTTCCGATTATTGATAGTTGCGACTAAAATACACAATGATTTTCTGTAAAAAATAAGGATTCATTTTATCATGACATTAAAATATGAGTCAGTCTGCTTCAACGTAAAACATCGTATGTACTTATGTGAATCAGTTCAAATTGCCAATAACACATTAGTACACACACAGAGAAATCGAACTGTCAATTCAAATCTCATAGTAGTGTCACCAGTAATCGGAAAGATTAAGATTCGAAGATTTTTTTTCAAGAAGTATAATCTACTGAAATGAATATAAAGAGACCACGATAAAGGTGTCAAGGAATTTAGGAGATTAGAATTTGGAGAGAAGATAAAGATTGGATGCACCTATGCTATTGCAAACGATTTTTAGCCATGTTATTTTCAAAGTCTCTAACCATCGGTAATTATTGTTTGGCGAACCGCAATCAGGTAGTCTACACCTATTAGGGATCAAATTAGTTGCGAAAATTTTGACAAATATGATGACTTCAAAGTAGCTAAAGGAAATCTAGTAAGTGGTGAGAATAAATTATTATTATTTTTAATTAGAAAAATATTAGAAATTACCCTCAGGATCATAATGATATAAGAAGGGGGAAAGTGTATATATGTCATTTTTGTGTATAACTTAAGATTGAGTGGCTTTTCTTCCTTAAAATCTCCTCACCCAGTACATGAGATTTTGCGTTGAAACCTCACAGAGAAAATTAATTTGACAAAGTTAATGATTTTGAAAGTTGATTATTTAAGAGCAAATCGAATTAAAAAAAGATTAGGGTGTTCTAAATTTGAGCTATCGATTGAGTTTAAGTCTTTTAAGTGATAATGTTGTATGTGTTACGCTCGTCTCTAGGTATGCTTGAAATTATTACGGGTTCACCTTAGTCGAATAACAAGGACGAAACAATGAACCAGTGTCCAGGTAGGCTACTTTGATCCCCTGACCAAATTATACCAGCAAGAAGTATTGATGTAGCGTCGAAAGTGTATTCTACAAACACCCAGCAAGCACACAATGAATCCAAGCACTCAAATTGTGCTTATTTATACTATATAGAGACATCCTTGGGACAGTCACAAAAATAGCACACTAAAATAACACAGTAATCAATCACAGCCAAGGATTTTCCTAGTGGGAAATATGATCTCAAGATCAACTGATCGGTGCATGAAATAAATTCAAAATAAAGATATTTATCAAGCGAGTTTAGGGGATCTAACTAACATCCCCAACAGTATGCCAAATGAGAGTGAGATTAATGGTCCTGAGTTCGATTTCTGCACGCGGGGTAGTAGATACTCTCTACTGATGAGGACGAAATATCCATCTTGTGTTTATAAGTTTCTAATGGAGGTCTAACAACTTATCAACTCATAATTTCAATAAAAATAACTCAACAATCTCTACAACTTTAAAATGAATCACCTATGGTTAATATCAAATGATATTTGCGATTACTATTATTATTTCTGAAACCACAAATCGATCAATGTTAGATCACCATTAGAAACCTGGATGCACCGGACGGCCGTTTCGCCCTGATATGGGATTCCTCAGCAGTAATCATCCACGACTCCTGCACCCCGCAGAATTCGAACCCAGGACCTCCGGTATTGTGCGCGAACGCCCTAACCGTTAGACCACTGAGCCGGTATCTAACGGTGTTAATGTCTAACTTCGGTCAATTCACAGAGTTGCACAACCTCATACACAGTCTTTGGTAGACACTGCCTACACCCGAACTGGTCACGTCTTCCCACCAGAACTCGGAGAAGATTCCTCACGAAGCTAGTCACTAGTGAGCACAGGTGATTTGCATTACGGGGTTGTGAAGATTGTTAAGTTACACATTTTTGAAAGCATGAATCGATCAATGTTAGACCACCATTAGAAACCTGGAAGCACTGAATGGACATTTCGTCCTGATATGGGTCTAACGGTTAGGGCATTCGCGCACAATACCTAAGGTCCTGGGTTCGAATCCTGCAAGGTGCAGGAGTCGTGGATGCACATTGCTGAGGAGTCCCATATCAGGACGAAACGACCGTCCAGTGCTTCCAGGTTTCTTCTAATGTTGATCTAACATTGATCGATTCATGGTTTCAAAACTGTGTAACTTAACAATCTTCACAACCCCGTAATGCAGATTATTATTATTATTATAAAAATCGTTTTTCTGTTCAATTTCAACAAAAAATAATAAAACGATTTATCAATGCAAAAATAATCGTACAGCGTTCAATAGAATTTATCGTCCTCAATATGAACTTAACTCATCAAGTATGCATAGCTGTTTTTTTTTTTAAAATGTTACCCTTAAAATAAATAATCTGATAAGTTGAAAAAAAAATGAGAAGAAAATAAAGTAAATCATTATTATGCAAAACGATAGTTTCAATTTTACTTCAATTGACAGTTGAACAATCAAAAAATTAAAACAAATAATGCTACATTTTTTGGGAGGTATTATGGAAAAAAAGATCGTGTTTTATTGTGTAATAATTCAATGGGAATAATCAGAAAATGAGGATTTTTTTTAAAAGAACCAAAGTGTATAGTGAGCAAATGCAGACAAATTGTTTGAGCTTCATTAAATTTTGTTAAATCGTTATTTTTGATGAAAGAGTCATAGAGATTGGTGTTTTACATTAACATCGTGGATCGGTCATTGTTAGACCACTGATAGAAATCTGGAAGCACTGAAAAATGGCCGTTTCTACCTAACTATGAGACTCTTCAGCAGTGCCAATCCATGACCTTCACTTCTCACCGGACTCAAACTAAGGATCTTCGGTCTCGTGCACGAACGCTTAACCGCTGGTCCGTTGAGGTGGTGTCTACAGATGATATTGTCTGATCAATCTAACGCTTTTGCCTATCCTCACCCACTGTCTTCGATAGTTTCCACCTACACCCAACAGGGTTGAATTCCACTGGTCATTAGGACACGAAACATTTTCTCATGAAGCTAGTCATTATAGAATTATGAAGATTGTTGTATTTCATTAAAATCGTCAACCAGGCATTGTTTTTTAGATTTCATTTCATTAAATTGTATGAAAGATGTAATGGAAATGTATATGCCGCCTATCTATGTATATAGTAATCGAATTTATTGGCATTAGTAAAAAAAATAAAATAAGTCAAATGAGAAAAACGAATTTCGGAGAAAGAATCAACACAGTGAAGTAGGAAAACAGACAGAAGAACACAAATGTTATCAACTACACTTGATAAGGTAAAACTCATCGTTCATCATAGACAAACACAAAAATAAATGAAAATACGTGATAAATAGAGTAGGTGATACTTATGCACACTCACATAAAATATCTATAGTTTTTACACATTTGAAATCATCAATCAATCATTGTTAGACCACCATTAGAAACCTGGTCAGCCGTTTCGTCCTGGTATGGGACTCATCAGCAGTGCGCATCCACGACTCCTGCACCTCACAGGATTCGAACCTGGGACCTTTGGTATTGTGCACGAACGTCTAACCATCGGACCAGTTTTGTTCCTTACAGAACTAATCGATATTTTATTTTGACAATGAGCTTGAGATTTCGAACCTTCTGATGTGTTCACGAGTGACTAGCTTGGTGAAGAAATTCTCATAGTTCTAGTAATAAGACGTGACTAGTGGAGTTCAAACTTGTTGGGTGTAGGTAGTAACTAACTACTCAAGTCAGTGGGTGAGGTTACACAAAATCCTTAGACTGATCAAAGTCAGACATTAACCTCTTTAGATTCCCGCTCAGTGGTCTATAGGTTAAGCGTTCGCGCACAAGACCGAAGGTCCTAGGTTCGATTCCTGTGAGTAGCAGCAGTCGTGAATGCGCTGTGCTGATGAGTCCCATACTAGGACAAAACGGCCATCCAGTGTTTCCAGGTTTAGAATGGTAGTCTAGTCTATCGTTAATCATGGGAAAAAAGATAAATACACATATTTTTCACAGAATAATAATTTTTACATTTAAAAAAACAAAATCAAATTCGTATTGATTGATCAGTATGTGAAAATTCGACTCCGTGATTTTTAATTATGATTCTTGATTCGCATCAATAAACAAAACTTATCGTGCATTAAAAATTACATTTCCAGTGTATTTTGTGTATTCATTCAGTCAATCAACTTGAGTTATATATACAAAACATATTTATTGTCTCTATAAGTTATTATTTACAATAACAGAGATTATGATAAACATCTCTCATTTGGTAGTGTTGAAATGTAACACAACAATGTTGTTATTGTTTTGATTGAATGTAACTGATTGATAAAAAGTTGATGGTATCATTAGAACTCAAAGTTAATAATAATATTTTGTAGTCAGTGTCATGTTATTTCTGGTTAGCGTATTTGTTTTTTAATGTTAGTTTTGCAAGGGGATTGAGTTGCCAAACGCATGCTTGACCCTCCTCATTTCTAAGGGGTTTTGAACCGGGCAGTAACGATAGAGGGAAAACAGGCTTCACTGAAGCAGCAGGAGGACTCAACATACACACGGAAAAAAGCAAGATCTCTCGATCCAACACAACATGCACCAACCAAATTACACTTGAAAGAGAAGCTCTACAAAACCTTTCCATGACTGGGCAGCGAAAATGATGAACAAGCTGGATCTAATGCAGATATGAAAGAGTGGATTGGCAAAGCAAGTGCAGAATTTTTACCACTGACCTACATCTGAAACTCGAAACCACTAAATTTAGAATTATCGATACAAATATCAAGACAGTTTTACTGTATGGATTGGAAAATCAACAGTTTTCGACACAAAATACTTAGGATATGTCGGCCAGACACTATCAGCAACAACCTACTAGGGTTGTGAGAAAAATTAGATTCCTGGGTAGGAGGGAATCAGAAAGAAGTGCTGGAAGTGTATAGGACAAACATTGAAGAAATCGCTCAACTGCGTTACAATACAAGCTCTCACTTGGAATCTTCAAGACCAAATGCGAACAGGAAGACCAAAGAACATATTGATCGGAGAATCGGAAACAGACATTAGAAGAATGGACAGAAATTGAAAAGAACTGCAAAGGAAGGCCTATGCATATGCAGGTTGGAGAATGCTAGTCTGTGGCCAATGTTCCATAACAAACGAATGTCAGTAAGCAAATCATGTTAATTGATGTTTACTTTGTTTCGTTTTTAATTATTTGACTTAAAAATATTTGCTAATGAAAATTAAACATAATTTCCTTTTGTTTTTTTTGATCAATATTTGAATTTATCACTAATTTTCAAACATAATAAAGAAAAGTAAATTATTGTACAATTATTCCCCAAAAAGAATTCTTTTTTTTAGAAAAAAAATAATTCCAGTAAATTATTTGTTTAAATTTTGTGCAAAATCAATGGTATATCGAATCATAATTAAAGCGAAAAAAAACTAATGTGATCATCACCATTGCATACAGTCGTAGTGTGGTGCGCGCTACTTATAAGTAGTATATGACGCTAGTGAAAACGTAATGTCTGGCAGCAGAAGATGAGGGAAGATCAAGAAAGGAAGAGTGGAAACACAATGGAATTTGTATGAAACGCATGAATAGTGAAATGTCAGACAATGGATTGATGATGGATTGAAGATTTGCAAATTAACCGTTTACGATATGGTTTTCCAATTTTACTGAGTAACTCTGTAATTTTCGATAAATACAATTCGGTTGGTATTGTGCACGACCGCCCTAACTGTTAGACCCATATCAGGACGAAACGGCCGTTCAGTGCTTCCAGGTTTTTAATGGTGGTCTAACATTGATCGATTCATGGTTTCAAAAATGTGTAACTTAACAATCTTCACAACCCCATAATGCAAATTGCCTGTGCTCACTAGTGACTAGCTTCGCGAGGAATCTTCTCCGAGTTCTAGTGGGAAGACGTGACCAGTGAAGTTCAACCTGTTTAGGTGTAGACGGTAACTACCGAAGACTGTGTATGAGGTTGCGCAACTCCGTGAATTTGATCAAGTTAGACATTAACACCGTTAGATACCGGCTCAGTGGTCTAACGGTCGGGGCGTTCTCGCACCGAAGGTCCTGGGTTCGAATCCTGCGGGGCGCAGGAGTCGCGGATGCGCACTGCTAAGGAGTCCCATACTAGGACGAAATGGCCGTCCAGGGCTTCTAGGGTTGATCTCACTGGAAGTAAGTTGACGCCGATATGAAATGTTTTCTTTCAGTATTATGGCTTTCAAAGTTCAACTTGAAGCTCTGACTGACTGACCTCATTTGTTTGTTAGTCAAAATTGAATATAATAATAAGCAATGCAGGTTTAAATCAATAACGAGAATAATAAACTCCTCAAGTTTGAGAGGTAGGTATTGTTGACGCGTATTTACTAGGTTGAAATTTAAGTTTACAGAGATTCATATTGATGACACTTAAAACTTTAATTCTCTAGAATTAAGAATTTCATCACTGAGCTAAAAAATGTATATCGTACAGCTTGAAAATCGTATCGACGAAAATATCATTGAAATTCGATCAATAGTGTTGATGCATTATAGAATAATGGAGATCGATTTTTTCTATGATTAGAAACCAGGAAGCAATAGATTGCTGTTTTGTTCTTGTATGGGACTCATCTACAGTGTACATCCACGACTCCAGCCACTCACAGGATTCGGAACCAGGACCCTCTGTCTTGTGCGTGAATGCTCAACCACTATAATGTAGGAATCATAAAATGCGACTAGCTTCGTGAGGAAACTCTCGAAGTTCTAGTTAGAAGACGTAACTAGTGGAATTCAGTCCTGTCGAGTGTATGCAGTAACTACCGACGACAATGGGTGTGGTTGTGTAAAATCCTTAGACTGATCAGAATTAGACAATAACAATGTTGAATGGCAGCTCAATGGTCTAGAGGTTAAGTGTTCGCGCACAAGATCGAAGTTCCTAGGTTCAAATCCTATGAATGGAGACAGTCGTGGATGCGTACTGCTGATGAGTCCCCACACTAGGACGAAGCGTCCCCAAGTTTCTAATGATTGCCTAACGATGATTCATTCATGATTTTAATGTAAGAGAATAAGAAAAAGTATGTTATCAGTTGACTTACACTTCAACACGTTCTACTTTTACACCCCATGGATCCGTTGCATCGTCAAGCATTGTCTAAGAAAAAGAGAGTAGAAATGAAGTAAACAAATATTTATCAAACTAACATTAGTACAGCAAAAATTAAAAACACTTGGAAATATCAATCAACCATTTCTTCACAGCAATAAATCCTTCGTCACTACACGTCTGCTACATTCATCACAGAGAAAAAAACCAATTACTTTCAAACCTCACAGTAAATGCTTAGCATTTCCACCACTAAGTAAACAAATCCAAGCTACTACAATAGATTATAGGAGATGATTAGAAGTTCAGTAAGTGAAATTTGTCTATGATGGATTTTGTGAGCTAACTGACGAAATTATGCCACAATTGCCTTTCTATATAAAAAATATCAAATTATGCTAATAATATTGCCTAGGAGGACTAACTTTTCGAAAGTCAAATAACTTGATAAGTGTCAATTTAAGCTCTAATTTGTGCTAAAAGTACAACTTTACAATTAAAACTATACAACGACTGAATATGGTTAAATGTTCAAGAAAAAAAAACATTTTCTTTAAATCAACGAAAACAAACATCAATTATCACTAATGACAATAACATATTCTAATGTGTTTATATATATTATGTTCAGCAGTAATTAACAATGTACCTCGTGATTTTCTATGGCTTTTTAGAGCCATCACTAGTTCAGTAATCTACAAAACAATATAAAAAGTATATCTGTCTTACATACTTACTTACTTACTCACCTACCTACTTACTTATTTACTAACCTACTTAGCTACCTACTTACTTACTTACTTACTTACTTACTTACTTACTTACTTACTTACTGACTGACTGAATTACTTATTTACTGACTTACTTATTTACTAACCTACTTAGCTACCTACTTACTTACTTACTTACTTACTTACTTACTTACTTACTTATTTACTTACTTACTTACTGACTGACTGAATTACTTATTTACTGACTTACTTATTTACTAACCTTCTTACCTACCTACCTACTTACTTACTTACTTACTTACTTACTTACTTACTTATTTACTTACTTACTTACTGACTGACTGAATTACTTATTTACTGACTTACTTATTTACTAACCTACTTAGCTACCTACCTACTTACTTACTTACTTACTTACTTACTTACTTACTTACTTACTTACTTACTGACTGACTGAATTACTTATTTACTGACTTACTTATTTACTAACCTACTTACCTACCTACCTACTTACCCTCTTACTTACTTACTTACTTACTTATTTACTTACTTACTTACTGACTGACTGAATTACTTATTTACTGACTTACTTATTTACTAACCTACTTACCTACTTACTTACTTACTTACTTACTTACTTACTTACTTACTTACTTACTTACTTACTTACTTACTTACTTACTTACTCACTTACTTACTAGCTTGCATACTGACTAACTAACTAACTAACTGACTAACTAACTAACTTACTTACTGACTTACTTACTTACTTACTTACCTACTTACTTACTCCAGTTAACCCCCGATGGAGCACAAGCCACCGACCAGCATTCTCTAACCTACTCTGTCTTGAGTTTCTTTTTCCATTTCTGTCCAATTCTTGCCTATCCCATAGATAACTAACTCGCTTAAAAATCAGACACTAACCAGAAGAAGAAATATCCATCTATCTTTACATATCCTGTAATTTTATTTACAGCTCAATTTATCCTCATTCACTTGTTTGTTTTTTCTTAATAAATAATATACGCTGTTATTATTGATAACTAAAGTTAATGATATTCTTCTATGTATGTATGTATGTATGTTGTATTTGATTTTCATCAATTACGAGGATATTAGATCACTCAAACTTACTTTCATCAACTTTAGACAGAATATGGTGAAATATTGAATGTGCAATCAGTTTGTATGTACACATCTGCTTACATACCCTATACACATATATATATCATTGCCTGTCTCTCTCACTCGCTCTCTGATAAATCACACTTTTTATTACATAATCATCTAAAATCATTCTATTTATTAACTTGTAATCATCATATGATAGGCAATTATTTCTTCTCATGATTATATATAATAAATCACAAATATTCTCAT
Organism: Schistosoma turkestanicum; assembly: GCA_944470395.2. NCBI lineage: Eukaryota > Metazoa > Platyhelminthes > Trematoda > Strigeidida > Schistosomatidae > Schistosoma > Schistosoma turkestanicum. The sequence continues at coordinate 13,096 of CALYCR020000320.1, forward strand.
TTTCTAACTAACTGCTAAAACTTGTAGCTGAAAAAAATATATAAAAATAGAGTTTTATTGTTTTTTCAGTTTTCACCTGCATCGATGTTGAAATAGATTCACGTTCTGAAAGAATTTCAGCAAGATTTTTTGTACCCAAAACATTTCTTAATGTAGTTGCTGCCAATAAACGTGTTGATCGATCAGCATCTTCAACATTAGTTATAGCTACAACTGGATTATATATTCGATAATAAACTACAGCGTCTACAGCGACAGTAACTGAATCTTTTGTAAGAACCTAAATAAAGAGATAGAGAAGATAAGAGAAAAGAAAGAGATTAACAGTATTGAAATTTATTTGAAATGAAGCTTACTAAATAACGATCATTATGTTCTCTGAGCTACATGGTTTTATTGCGCAGCTTGAGCTCTCATTCTGGACAACGCTTTCAGGGCCTACATTATTTAAAAGTGAACTTTCTAACTATTCGACAAGTATTATATCAGCTCACCCTAACTGACTTGTTTGTGATTATTGACTTTCTTCTTGGATTTTATCACTTTGATTCAACAACTTTGGATTCATATTGACCTGTAATCTTGTGGTTGATTGACCTTATCCTTATGAGTTCATAGATTGGGATAATATCAATGTACATTTCGACTAGGTAAGAATGGAAGATCAATAGATGAAGTATTGAAACTTCATCAGTTGAGGTGGTTGGGACATGTGTTGTGTATGCCTAACCACCGACTGCCTCGAAGAGCTTTGTTTTTTAGTGTAGGAATCGGTTGGAAGAAAGTTAGGGGCGGCCAAATCAAAACATGGCACAAATCCATGAAATCATTGACGAGTGGACTTAGACATGTCGGTAATTGTCGACTACCTGGTTGAGGTCCGCGAGATGAAAATAATCAGTGGCTAGAGACCTTGAATGACATGGCTCGAAATCGTTCTCAATGACGCCTTGTGCATTTATTTTTTGTGTTCTCTCAAATCCTAATCTTCTGGATTCTCCAACTCTGTAAACTTTTCCCACTGAATCATTCTTCTTGAATAATATCTTCTAATCCTAACCTCTCCGATTACTTCTAATACCTTTACTACCTCTTCTGCTATTGGATTTGAATTGACAATTACATCTCTGTGCTGATGTGGTATGGCGACATGAACTGATGTACTTACGTACGAAGTTCTACGTTGCATCTGACTGACTGACTGACATTTCGACTGCTAACTGATCTGAATATGGTACTTCTGGAAATTCTATGGAATAGTAAGAGTTGCCCGGATCCCATACTTTGACGTTATCTTAACCAA
>CALYCR020000321.1:0-14410 GCA_944470395.2 Schistosoma turkestanicum
TGCTAACAACAGCATTGATGACTCAGTACACCAGCAATGCTTCGAAGACACGTATGATCGAAAACCAATAACCGACGAATTTTTTCTACTCTGACTACCCATGTTTCACAGCCATAAAGTGGGAAGGAGTGAACTATTGCACAGTACACTCGTCCTTTAGTCAGCAAACGGATATCTTGCCTACGCCATAAGTGACGCAGGTTGCCAAAAGCCAATCGAGCTTTCTGTACCCGAGCTGAGATTTCGTCAGTCACCAGGCCATCGGCACTGATGAGACTCCCCAGATAAGTGTAGTGATCAACACGTTCGACTACTTCACTCCCTATCACTAGTTCAGGTGCCGATAATGCAACCCAGTCTTGAAGCAACATTTTGCATTTCGAGGGTGAGAACCACATCCCGAACATGCTTGCATTGTTGCTTATGATAGTCAGAAGACTCTGCATTTTGTCAACGTCTTCACCGAATAGAACTATGTCATCGGCATATTCTAGATCAGTAAGCGAGCCACCTGGTAGAAGGTCAACTCCTGAAAAATCTGACGAGCTTTAATGTTAACTCTAAGAGGATGTCTACGACAAAGTTAAACAAGAATGGAGAGAGTGGACAGTCCTGACGGACACCACTTGATGTAGAGAATTCAGATGACAGTTCGCCATATGCTCTCACTCGACCAGTGGTGTTCGAGTCAGTACTATAAGTGTTCATGAATGCAATACAAAGTGAAAAGAAGAAAATAATAATACCAACAACTTACATTTGATTCAGACAGGACATTAAATTTCAAATCATCAAATAATAAATCTGTATCTGTATCGACATCTGTATCATTATTATTGATGTTGACAGTAATAGATTGTTTGTGATGATTATTAGTAGTTAAAGATTTATTGGATGTGTGATCATTTTTATTTGAAGAGGTAAATTTCCGACTGATGAATGAATCAACCACGGGTTTTTTGGTTGTTGTTGTTGTTGTTGTTGTTGTACGTGTTTTTTCTTGATACATTTTAATATTTGAAGGATTCTACAAGAGAAAGAAGAGTAAGGATAGAAAATAGAGTGACAACATAATACTGCAATAAATATCGATCAATCAGCCAGTCTGTAACTCCAACACACATGTAGTTTAGAACGTGGTTTCTGGTGGTAAGGAATAATGTCATGTGTACTCAAATCGATTGCATTACCAGCGGCGTGAGGTCACGAAAGGGAATGAAAGAAGGGTTGGTCGAGGAGGTAAAAGAATTATTAGGAGTTGTAGGAAAGATCTGATTGTGACCACAATGATCTAGTGTGCTGTCAGGGATATGAGGGTGGATGTCATTTCTCAGCTTCCTACAATATGGAGTACAATCTGAAGGGGAAATTGAATTAGCGTTGGTCTTAGAGACCTGGGAGCGTGGTCGCATAGCCTAATGGACAACTGCTTCAGGCCGGTAACTCATGTCCGTTTTACGGGAAGTTTTTGAAGTGTTATCTCCGCTCTTCAAATGGCCTTACCGCCGGAGATGGAAATCCATGGGATAAGGCGAAGAGTGAAATCTGCAGGACCGACCTTCTCTAACCGCTTCTTTTCCTTACTGAGAAGGCAGCATCGCTTCAGATGCCGGTTGTCCAAGGGAAACACCTTACTGCTGCTGTCACAACTCTTTACGGTCAGCAGTAAAACTTCATACTCAAACCCTAAGTTGCTGCTTTTAGTCTCACCGTTCTCGAATCGACCTGTTTAGCATGAGAGGATCTCAAAGAAAATATATTCCAGCCAATATAGCTCGGCTAGGATCATCACGAGTAGGCAAGCGCGACTACCACGTCAAGGTAGCAGCTACGGTGAGCACTCTATTTTAGACAAGAGAATTGAATTTTACCATTGAAAATGGATCTTTCTTCACTCAATGCAGCATATTATACATCTAGGTTCGATCTGTTTTCACAGATCGTGGTAATAAAAGGCCAAATACGGATGAACTGCGGAACAATTTTGTCAAGTAATCGATTATGCAGATGACAAACGTTAGGATGAAAAGTAGAGAAGAAGGTGAGTGTACCAACGCCATTACATCACATCATATAAGGTGTGATTAACTAATCATAACCATATAAGAATAACATAAATATATGCGATGAACAGAGTAAGAGATACATACACTCATACACACACATACACACACACCGGTCCAAATAAAAGCAGTCAAGGAGATGAACGACTAATTGACAAAATCAATCTATGTGTGTGTGTGTGCATGTGTGTACAATGGACTCGAAAAAGGCGAATCTTAACTGGTTTGTTCAAAAGCTAGAATATTATAATAGTACAAATAAAATATATCTTTGTAGGCAATAAAAACAAGTGTACTTCATCTTTGATATTGTTATCTTCTCGTAATTAGATGATGATTTCACTAGAAAGTTTTCATTTGTCACTACTCTATAGACCATAATCATCAAAATCATCATCAGATGAGTTAGTTTAGATGACCTTATTATTTCTGACTGGTAATAAGAACTTCAACTCCGCCAATAGAACCTTCGGGGCTACTGCCGGTCCCAAGCCCGGGTAAAGGAGGAGGGTTGGACATGGGGTTGGCGACCCCATTCCGTCAAAAACTAACTTTCCAAAAAACGCTAACCAGAAAAAATAATTCAAACAATTTTAACTCTGCCCTGGGAGTTGGAGGAAGAATTATGACGTCGCGTGATGAAAGCCGAGTTCCCTCGGAAGTCACGGGGCCGATGCCTCTTCTGACAACCAGAGCAACCATTCTTTTAGGTACACGGAACGTTCGTACATTGTGGGAGACTGGAAGACTATCTTAAGTTGTGACAGAAATGAAAAGATACAACCTCGAGGTGCTTGGAATCAGTGAAACACATTGGACACAGGTAGGACAACTGAGACTAGCTTCAGGGGAACTGCTGTTATACTCTGGTCATGAAGAGGAAAACGCTTCACATGTACAAGGAGTTGCACTGATGCTGTCCAAACATGCACAAAAGGCACTGATAGGATAGGAATCTCATGGACCCAGGATCATTAAAGCATCCTTCAAAACATATATTGGCAGCATCATCGACAATCAAGGTAGATCCGATGCAGATGTCAGGGCGCGGATTGGCAAAGCAAGGGCTGCATTTCTACAGTTGAAAAATACCTGGAACTCCAAACAACTCTCAAACAAAACCAAAATCACGATTTTCAATACAAATGTCAAGACAGTTCTACTGTATGGAGCGGAAACTTGGAGAACTACCAAAGCCATCATCCAGAAGATACAAGTATTCATTACCAGTTGTCTACGCAAAATACTTCGGATTCGTTGGCCAGACACCATCAGCAACAAAGTACTGTGGGAGAGAACAAACCAGATTCCAATGGAGGAGGAAATCAGGAAGAAGTGGTGGAAGTGGATAGGACACACACTACGAAAAGCACCTAACTGCGTCACGAGACAAGCCCTCACATGGAACCCTCAAGGCAAAAGGAAAACAGAAAGGCCAAAGAATACATTACGCCGAGAAATAGAGAAAGATATGAGAGGAATGAACAAACATTGGACAGAATTGGAGAGGGAAGCCCAGGACAGAGTTGGTTGGAGAAAACTGGTGGGCGGCCTATGCCCCATTGGGGGTAACAGGCGTAAGTAAGTAAGTAAGTAATAAGAACTTCACAAGTTTTCTGATCATTTGTCGCCTGTTAGGAATTAAGCTGTTGATCATCATGAACGGACATCAGTTGTTTAGCTATATGCATAAATGAATTTGGCGTACAACATTCAAGACTCTTCATCTTGAATCTGATTGGCCCGTTCATAAATTATCACCTCGCCATTTGTTTATTTATTCAAAAAACACATAAACATTGGTACAAAGGGATATCGAAATATTCATGCACCACACAAATCAATCATCGTTAGAACACACTATTAGAAACCTGTAAGCACTGGAAGACAACTGTTTCATCCTAGTATGAGACTCTTCAGTAGTGTGTGTCAGTCAGTCAGTCAGTTGCAACGTAGAACTTCGTACGTAAGTACATCAGTTCATGTCGCCATACCACATCAGCACAGAGATATAATTGTCAATTCAAATCCAATAGTAGAAGAGGTAGTAAAGGTATTAGAAGTAATCGGAGAGGTTAGGATTCGAAGATATTATTCAAGAAGTATGATTCAATGAGAAAAGTTTAGAAAGTAAAAACTAGAGGTGTTGAAGAACTCAGAAGATTAGGATTTGAGAGAACACAACGAATGGATGCCCTTGAACCATTGCAAACGATTTTGAGCCATCTCAATCAAGGTATCTAACCATCGATTATTATCATCTCGCGGACCCCAACCAGGTAGTCGACTATTACCGACATGGCTGGCTGATGGCAATGTGATCTAGTTGAGTCCAACGTTGAGACGACTTTGGAGGTCGCCAGGTCAACAGATGCTTTTCCTTATGCCTAAAGTTAGTGTTTGCTAAGAATAGGCGGTTGTCTGAGCATATTTGCAACAGACGGTCACCATTGTCTGTTCTCTCAGTCGCTACACCATAACATCCACCTAGGTGTCTCTCCTGCTCACTTAGTCTACCTACTTGAGCATTAAAGTCACCAGCCATTATTACTATATCAGAGCGCCTAGCTTTTTGGAGGAGGTCCGAAAGCTTTCTGTAAAACTCATCCTTAACCTCGTCTGAACTGCATTCAGTGGGGGCATAGGCAGATACGATGAAGAGGCAACGGCGATTGTCCCTATCTTTCCGAGTCCTTACCGTCCCGTTTAGTCGGACAGCGCACAAGCGACTATCTACAGGGATCCAGTCAAGGAGAGATTGTTCTGCCCTAGGACTCAATGCTATGCCTACGCCAGCAAGACCCCGGGAAGCAGCATCAGGGCTACCGGATACACGAAGAGTAAATCGAGCTGCTTCTTTATTTTGACATGGTGTGGTCAAGTGTATGACGTGACTCGGATCCTGTATGCGCGTTTCCGAGACGCAGCATACATCGATGGCACGAGATTCTAAAGTCCTAGCTAAGGAAGCCTGTTGCCCTATTTGACACAATGTCCGTACATTGAATGCTCCAACATGTAGTTTGGAACGGGGTTTAAGGAGACCAGGAACGACGTTTCGCAAACTCGTATCGTCTGCATTAGCTGTGCACTGTGATGAATGAATGTGAGAAGAGTTAGTCGTGGAGATAAGAGAGGTACAAGGGGGTGTAGGAAGGATTTGATTTTGACCAATTCGGCCTCGCGTGCTGTTATGGGTATGAGGGCGGTTGTCCCTTCCCGGCTGCCCACACCGTGGAAGGTTGTTTCTTGAGGAACCTGAAAAGGAAGATAGATTAGCGTTGGTCTTAGAGACCTGATTGCGTGACCGCAGAGTCCAAGGGACAACTGCTTCAGGCCAGTCACGCATGGCCTTTTTATCAGATGTTTTTTGAGGATTAGCTCCGTTCTTAAAGGCCCAGTGGGCACCCTTACCCAAGGAGACGGAAATCCGTGAGTTAGGGGAGGTGTGACATTTTTAGGGCCGACCTTTTCTAACCCTTCCTTCCTTGTGAGAAGGCAGCATCGCTGCAGATGCTGGTTGTCTGAGGGAAACACCTTACTGCTGTCACACCCCTCTGCAGTCAGCAGTACGACTTCGCCCTCAGACCTTGGGTAGCTGCTTTCAGTCTCATCGTTCTCCAATCGACCTGCCTGGCATGGTAGAACCTTCAGGAACATATGTTCCAGCCAGTATAGCTCGGTTGGGTCATCACGATAGGCAAGCCCGACCACCACGTCAAGGTAGCAGCTACGGTGTGTGTATTCAATGTAGTTTAACCTTGTTAAGTGTAGTAGGCACTCACCTCCAGGAGACAATGAGTGAGCTTGCACAGAACCTTAGATTGATCAAAGTTAGACGTGAACACTGTTGGATGCCAGCTGGCTCAGCAGTTGTCTAGCAGTTAAGCATTTGCGTGTGTGAGACTGAAGCTCCTGGGTTCGATTCCCACGAGTCGGGGTCGTGGATGTGCACTGCTGATGAGTAGTGTCATACTAGGACGAAACGCCCGTCTTTCAGTGCTTCCAGATTTCTAATGGTAGTCTAACACTGACCAGTTCATGATTTCAAAATAAGTTTATGAATCGATAGATTTTGTGACTTGAATATCATATTTCGATTGCTATATGTGTTTAACAAATGATTACACAAAACCTATTTCTTGTTATACACTATTCAACTTAGTTGTATGTATGCTAGAGACCTATTAAAAGAATGAATGATTACAAGTACAATTACAGTGAATAGACAAACTGGAAGTCTTGATAAAATCTATGTGCATGTGTGCGTGTCTATGTGTGTGTCTTATTACAGACAGATTAGCTAATCGCTGTAAAAATCTTTTTTTTTTTAAAAAAATGATTTGCGGACAAATAATTCATTGACACTTATTTGAATCAAGTAAACAATGACAAAAGATATGAATTATAAGCCAAGATAGTAGGAGATAGTGAGTGGCTAGCTAACAGTGATATTCAGAAGACACACGTGTGTATGTCTGTGTGGGGCAGCAACTTTGGAAGATAATGTGAGTGAAGCTGTGCAAAATCCTTAAACTGACCAGTGTTATGTATTAACACAGTTGGATGTCAACTCAACAGTAGTCTACAGGTTAGGCGTTCGCAATTAGGATAGAATCGTGCGCGTTTCATTAATCGTGGATGCGCCCTGATAATGAATAGTCCCATACCAGCAAGAAACAGCCGTCTTTCAGTGCTTTCAGGATTCAAATAATGCTCTAGCATTGCTCAATTCATGATTTCCAAGTCAAATAGCATTGTATTAATGAATTCACAGATAGCCACTCAAGCTTGTGCGATAGCGTAGAAATTAATTCATGCATATTTGGTAATTTGAACTGTTTTCATTGATGTTTAGGTCTGTAATGGATCAGTCACTTTTTAGCATGTGTGAATCATTTGCAATGGCACCGGTGTATCTATTCTCTTTGTGTTCTTTCAAATCTGAATCTTCTGAATTCCTCACATCACCGTTAGTTTTCACTTTTTCGAAGTTTATTTCACTGGTTTATATCTTTGAACCCTTTATCTTTTCAAATACTCCTCTACTATAACCTATACAATTGCATCTCTGTGTGTTAATGTGGTATGGACAACTTGAACACTGATGTACGCACGTACATATGAAGTTCTACGTTGTAGCTGGTTTACTGACTGACTGATGTGCATTCTGTGCTTACTTACTCACTTACTTACGCCTGTTACCCACAATGGAGCATAGGCCGCCCACCAGTTTTCTCCAACCAACTCTGTCCTGGGCTTCCGTCTCCAGTTCTGTCCAATGTTTGTTCATTCCTTTCATATCTTTCTCTATTTCTCGGCGTAATGTATTCCTTGGCCTTCCTCTTTTCCTTTTGCCTTCAGGGTTCCATGTGATAGCTTGTATTGTGATGCAGTTAGGTGCTTTTCGTAGTGTGTGTCCTATCCACTTCCACCGCTTCTTCCTGATTTCCTCCTCCACTGGAATCTGATTTGTTTTCTCCCACAGTATGTTGTTGCTGATGGTGTCGTATTCTGTGCTAGCCCACTGTTAATCACTATCTACATATGCCAAATGAGACTGACCAAATGCAGTTCAAACGAGCCAATGTAGCTGACATGTTAATTTCATTGATTCATTGATAATAATAATAATAACAACTAAACCAGCAAAATTTTTTTCAATAAAATTACGTCATTGAGGCTCAACAATTGTTCCTAAATTCATCATGAAAGCATACACATTTTAAGTGAATTACACACCTGTTAAATATGCGCCAGTGTGAAATATATATTGCATCTGTTACAAACAATATCAATACTTGTACATTGAATAGGTCATTCACACAATAAAGGTCAGAATAATAATAATAATAATAACGTTGTGTGACCATAAAACGTGTAGTATATGAACGGTGCGGTCAAAGTAATTGCTCGGGATGTTAGATCTCCAGAATTCGCTTGATAAATATCTTTATTTTGGTTTTATTTCATGCACCGATTATTTGACCTTGAGATTACATTTCCCACCAGGAAAATTCTTGGCTGTGATTGGTTACTGTGTCATTTCAGTGTACTATTTTTGTGACTGTCCCAAGAGTATAAATAAACGCAATTTAAGTGCTCAGATTCATTGTGTGCTGCTGACTGGGTGTTTGTAGAATACAATTTCTACACTATATCAAGACTTCTTACTGATTTAATTTGGTCAAGGGATCACAGTAGCCTATATGGACGCTGATTCATTGTTTGTTCTCGTTATTCGACTAAGGTGAACTCGTAATATAGTTTAAGCATACCCAGAGACGAGCATAACAGTAATGATGATTAGAAATAGAAAAATCTATGCGTATTAGGAAAGATGCATACGTAGATTAGTCAGTCAGTTAGTCTAGTTACAACGTACAAGTTGACATATCACATTAGTACAGATAGATCGAATTGTATATTCAAAGTCAATAGTAGTAGAGATAGTAGGAGTATTAGCCGTAATTAAAAGGATTAGGGATAGAAGATATCATCCGAGAAATTTAATTCAGTGAAATAAATTTGAAGAGAACAAAAAAAGTGTCCTGAGCTCATGAGAGAAGACAAAGAATGGATGCAGCGGCACCCTATTGCAAACGATTTTACGTCATGAAACATTCAAAGTCTTGCAGACCCCAACCAGGTAACCTACATCTACCAACATGACTCTGTACACTTATCCGTGAATGCATGGATTTGTACCATGTTTTGTTTTGGCCAGCCCTAGCTTTCTCACAACCTACTCCTATACCACAAAACAAAGCTCGTCGAGGCAGTCGGTGGTTGGACATCCGAAACACATGTCCCAACCACCTCAACTGATGAAGTTTCAATGCTTCATCTATTGATTTGTCATCCCTACCTAGTAATCGTTCCCCAACGACAGAATTGCTTATTCGGTTGTCTCAGGATACACGATGTCATGACAGTTCTCTACTGTAAGGGATGGAAACTTGGAGAACTACGAAAGTCATCACCCAGAAAATAAAAGTACTTAGCAACAGTTCTCAACGCAAAATACTTCGGATCCGTTGATCAGACACCATCAGCAACACAACCTACTGTGGGAGAGAATAAACCAGATTCCAGTGGAGGAGGAAATCAGGAAGAAGTGGTGGAAGTGGATAGGACATACACTACGAAAATCACCTAACTGCGTCACAAGACAAGCTCTCATTTGGAATTCTCAAGGACAAAAAAGGAAAAGAGGAAGACCAAAGAACATATTACGCCAAGAAATGGAGACAGACATGAGAAGAATGAACTGGAAAGGGAATCCCGGGACAGAGTAGGTTGGAGAATACTGGTCGGCGGTCTATGCTCCATTGGGAGTAACAGGAGTAAGTAATCAAGTAAGCAGTAATAGTAGTACTAGCACTAGTACTATTAGTAACAATTCACAGATAAACCACAGCGTTGTTAGTAGGCCGTGATCTGACTTCAATTAGGGCGAACGATCGAGTATGCTATGAAATAAATCGGCTGATTTCCGTTTATCCAACGGCAGTGATAAGAAGCCAAATACGGATTTAGTTAAATAAGTTTACTGTAAGCAATAGTTCACCAAAGCAGACATTAGAATATAAATGTGTACAACCAAAGGGAAGCCGAATGAAGAGGAGTGGGCAAGTGAGCCAACTCCATGAGAAAAGAAATGACTAAGTATTTATAGTCAGACAAAAATACGCTAGATATATGACAAACGAAGTAAGCATTGCACATATACACATTCAAAAAAAAACAATCAAGGTTATGAGCGAATAATTAACAAGAAAGACGTGTGAATTAACAATTTAAAATTGTCCAAAAGCTGGTGAGACAAGCCCTATCTATGGCCTCTCGACACATATTCGTACACCCACTCCACACATTCAGTGGAAAAACATTAACCGGCAAACATTACTACCATTATTGACGTTGCATTTTCTCATGTTCAGTATACAATTTATCTGTGCTGTGCTGTGTGAGGGACCTCCGAGTTCTAGTGGGAAGACGTGACCAGTGAAGTTCAACCTGTTCAGGTGTACACAATAACTACCGAAGACTGTGGTATGAGGTTGCACAACTCCGTGAATTTGATCAAGTTAGACATTAACACCGTTAGATACCGGGTTCAGTGGTCCGATGGTTAGGCGTTCGCCTACAATACCGAAAGTCCTGGGTTCGAAGCCTGCGCACTGCTGAAGAGTCCCATACCAGGACAAAAAGGCCGTCTTTCAGTGCTTCCAGGTTTCTTCTAATGGTGGTCTAACTAACATTGATCGATTCATGGTTTCAAAGAAAAAAAATGTGTAACTTAACAATCTTCACAACCCCGTAATGCAGACAAGAGGACGACAACAACAACATATGTTTTAGAGATGGCCTTGAAGATGTAAAATAGGAACAACGAGATGGCACACACTATCCCACTCCATGTAACTCAACATAGCGGCTAGTCCTCTTGATGTAACTCATCAGTCTCACAGAAATACAGGTACTGCAAGCAGTAAGGATAGTGGACTTTCATCACGAGGAGCTTTGTAACACATTCAAAACCTTACTCTACCGGAAACATCTAGTTTCGATTATTAATTTGTTTTTCGATCTCAAGCTGGCTTTATTTCCGGTTGCTGTCTATTGTTTTCTCTATTGAATGTAGTTACTGAGTTGGTGGGCTCACCTTTGTTGCTCTTGTTCTTTTCTCTTCCAGATAACCTCATACCCTGCTCCACACACACGCACACACACACATACCTTCAGCAGACAAGGTACCTACTGGCGTAAGTTACACATAAACAGTTTTTATTTTAAAATTATCGTTTGTTACTTTTTTTCTCTCCCAAATTATTATAAATTTTAATTTCCTTAAGTAAACTAATACATTTGCCTCTGGAGCTTCTAAAGTTAATGTGGGGATTTCAAGCTTAGATAAATAGGGGAAGGTTGAGAGTGAAGAGGGAGGGCGTAAGTAACCATATTCTGTAGAAAATAACTGTGTTACAAAAAAGGGCTTAACAGTAAAAAAATTATTCCAACCATTTCATTGTAAAAAGAGTTATGAGACTTTGAGAGATGTGAAAACCTTTACATATCTGGGGGAGTATCATTGATCAACAATGTGGATCTGATGAAGCAACGACAGTATTTCTATAATTACACAACATCTGCAAATCAAAACAACTGTCGACAAACACCAATGTCACAATTTTCAGTACACATATCAGAACAGTTCTAATGTACGAGGCGGGAACTTGGACAACTGCCAAAGCTATGATCTACAAGATACAAGTGTTTATTAACAGTTGTCAATGCAAATTACTTCGGATTTGCTGGTCAGACACTATCAGCAACAACTTACTGTGGGAGAGAACAAACTATATTCCTCCAGCTGAGGAAGAAATCAGGAGAGGAAGAAGCGGTGGAAGTGGATAGGATATACATTACAGAAACAAACAAACAGCGTCACAAGACCAACACTCACTTGGAATTTACAAGGTCAAAAGAAAACAGGAAGGCCAAGAAACACATTACGCTAAGAAGTGGAGACAGACATGGGAAGAACAAAAATTGGACAGGACAAGAAAGGGAGGACCAGGACAGAGTAGGTTGGATAATGCTGGTGGCGGCCTATGTTCCATTGGGGTCAACAGGTGTATGTGAGTAAGTAAGTCCACTTGTCAGTGGCTTAGTGGATTTTTGCCATGTTTTGGTTTGGCCGCCACTAGCTTTCTTCCAATCTACTCCTATACTGCAAAACATAGCTTGTCGCGGCAGTCGGTGGTTAGGCATATGTAACACATGTCCCAACCAACTCAACTGATGAAGTTTCAATGCTTCATCTATTGATTTGCCATCCTTACAGAGAATTTCAATTGGAATTAAAGCATTTAATCTTGTCAAGTTCAAGTTAAACTCCGCCAGTAGAACCTTAGGGGCTACTGCCGGTCCCAAGCCCGGATAAAGGAGGAGGGTTGGACATGGGGTTGGCGGCCCCATTCCGTTGAAATCTAACTTGCCAAAAAAACGCTAACCAGAAAAAGTAATTCAAACCATTTTAACTCTGCCCTGGGAGTTGGAAGAAGAATTATGACGTCTCGTGATGAAAGCCGAGTCCCCTCGGAAGTCACGGGGCCGATGCCTCTTCTGACAACCAGAGCAACCATTTTTTTAGGTACATGGAACGTTCGTACATTGTGGGAGACTGGAAGACTATCTTAAGTTGTGACAGAAATGAAAAGATACAACCTCGAGGTGCTTGGAATCAGTGAAACACATTGGACACAGGTAGGACAACTGAGACTTGCTTCAGGGGAACTGCTGTTATACTCTGGTCATGAAGAGGAAAACGCTTCACATACACAAGGAGTTGCACTGATGCTGTCCAAACATGCACAAAAGGCACTGATAGGATGGGAATCTCATGGACCCAGGATCATTAAAGCATCCTTCAAAACAAGGAAACAGGACATTACAATGAACGTCATCCAATGTTATGCACCGACCAATGACTACAATGACGACGTTAAAGATCAATTCTACGAAAGGCTGCAGTCAGTCGTCGATAAATGTTCACCAAAGGATTTGACGATTCTTATGGGAGACCTGAATGCCAAGGTTGGAATGGACAACACTGGATATGAAGACATCATGGGACGACATGGACTGGGAGAAAGGAACGAAAACGGTGAGAGATTTGCAAACCTATGTGCCTTCAACAAACTGGTCATCGGTGGCACAATATTCCCGCACAAACGCATTCACAAAGCCACATGGATTTCACCGGACCACACTACTCAAAACCAAATTGACCATATCTGTATCAACAAAAAGTTCAGAAGGACCATGGAGGATGTGAGAACCAAGAGAGGAGCTGATATAGCTTCAGATCACCACTTGCTGATCGCCAAAATGAGATTGAAGCTAAAGAAGCACTGGACAACGGGGCAGACAACATCACAGAAGTTTAATACGGCATTTCTTCGGGATACTCTAAAGCTAAACGAATTCAGGATAGCCCTCACCAATAGGTTCCAGGCCTTTCACAATCTACTCGATGGAGAGGACGCAACATTGGAGAACAATTGGAAAGGGATTAAGGAGGCAATCACTTCAACATGTCACGAAGTTCTGGGTCACAAGAAGCACCATCACAAGGAATGGATCTCTGTTGGTACTCTTGAAAAAATTCAAGAAAGGAGGAACAAGAAGGCAGCTATCAATGTCTGCCGAACAAGAGCAGAGAAAGTTAAGGCGCAAGCCGAGTATACAGAAGCAAACAGGGAAGTGAAGAAGAGCATCAGAGCTGACAAACGAAAATATGTGGATTATCTAGCAATGACGGCGGAAAAGGCTGCAAGAGAAGGAAACTTGAGACAATTGTACGAAACTACAAAGAAGCTCGCCGGAAACTATCGTAAACCAGAACGACCAGTGAAAAGCAAGGAAGGGAAAATAATCAGCAACACTGACGAACAGCGAAATAGGTGGGTGGAGCACTTTAAGGAACTATTGAATCGACCAGCTCCACTGAACCCACCCAACATCGAAGCAGCATCCACGGACCTCCCAATTAATATTGGCGCACCTACGATTGAGGAGATCAGTATAGCCATCAGACAAATCAAGAGCGGCAAAGCAGCAGGACCAGACAACATTCCAGCAGAGGCAATGAAAGCAGATGTGGAAGCAACTGCGAAAATATTTCACATTCTCTTCAAGAAGATTTGGGATGAGGAACAAGTACCATCAGATTGGAAAGAAGGATACCTCATCAAAATACCAAAGAAAGGCGATCTCAGCAAGTGTGAAAACTACAGAGGCATCACTCTTCTTTCAATACCAGGCAAAGTCTTCAACAGAGTATTGTTAAACAGAATGAAGGACTTCGTAGACGCCCAACTTCGAGATCAACAGGCTGGATTTCGTAAGGATCGATCGTGTACTGACCAAATTGCTACATTACGGATCATTGTGGAACAATCAATTGAATGGAACTCACCACTCTACATCAACTTCATCGACTACGAGAAAGCATTCGATAGCGTGGATAGGAAAACACTGTGGACTCTTCTTCGACACTACGGGGTGCCTGAGAAAATAGTTAACATCATACGGAACTCTTATGATGGATTCAACTGCAAAATCGTACACGGAGGTCAGCTGACAGACTCTTTTGAGGTGAAGACCGGTGTCAGGCAAGGTTGCTTACTCTCACCCTTTCTCTTTCTCCTGGTCATCGACTGGATTATGAAGACGTCAACATCTGGAGGGAAGCACGGTATCAACTGGACAGTTAGGACGCAGCTGGACGATCTGGACTTCGCAGATGACCTGGCTCTTCTATCCCACACTCAACAACA
>CALYCR020000322.1:0-18829 GCA_944470395.2 Schistosoma turkestanicum
AGGTAGCTAGACCTACCGCGCAATGGTTCTGACTTGGAATGGTTCCGTATTCCCGAAAATGTTTTCAGATTGTCAACCAATGAATGGAGACAACTTTTTATAGCTTCGGAGGTGATAAAGTATCCCGAAAGTGGATTGTTTTCCGTAAATGGAAGAGAGTCAGCGAGGGCACGTCAAATTCGAAGCGCGCGCGTGATCAGGGTCCTTTGTACATTCCATCTTTAAGAAAACAATGAATCTTGTGAAATGTTTCATTAACTTTATACCGTTTTAAAAAAATGTATGTTGCTAATCTTAATATTTTGATCTTGCCTGTAAATTGGCATGTCTCTGGTAACATGTTTGTTATTTGAGAATAAATTATTATTATTATTATTATTATTATTATAACTGGGTGTAGCACGGGTAGACTTATTATGATAAGGTGGCTGCTGTACCAAATGAATTTCAGATCGGCTTGAACTACCACTCTGCACTATCGTTGAGTCTCGTTGTAGGTTAGTGAGACGTTGGTACTCATGAGCCATTTCATTAAGCGTGAGCTTCGGATCTTGCTCCGAACGACTTAGTAGCCTTGTTCTAATATCACTGAACTTACTCGACTGAGGCTGCAGATGAGTATAAGGGCTTTGAACTGATCTTCCGACAAAGACTTCAACCAAAAGCGTTCGCATTCACGGTTGACGATGCCCACATGCGTAAGACAGTCATAATCTTCGTTCGTAATTAGCTTCAAACATCGATATCGAGTATTAAACAGTGACGAGTTATCGCCAAAATGTTGGCTTAAAGTCTGAACAGTCTCAGAAAATGAACAATCTCGTGGGTTTAAAGGCAGGATCAAATCGCACTGCGTATCCAGCTCACTTGCGCACAACTTTCGAAGTAGCAGCCGAACCTTCCAAGCATCATCTTGGTTGGCGAAATCAAATTTAAATAAATCTTCATAACGCCGGAACCACATGTCAAAAGTGACATTTGCGTCAGGATCATCATGAAATTCAGCTATGGTATTTGCAATGCCATCGGCCGATGGAGCTGTTGTTGCATTAGATGAGCTGTGTGGAAGGGGAAATCTTCATGTCTGTATCTGCATCATCTTTAGCTGCTGCTCAAGTAATAATTCAAGTTTGGCAGGACCCATCTTTCGTAAACCACCATCGCCAAATATTGGGTTCGTCACTTGGTATGCTATTACGAGTTTACCCTAGTCGATAAACGCAAACGAGAGTTTTACTAGCGTCCAGGTAGGCTACCTCGAATCCCTAAACTAAGGTTTAGAAGCCATTGTAAGCGTATAAGTTATATTCTACAAACACCCAGCAATCACAGTACAATCAAGCATACAACTCTCGTTTATTTATACAACATAGAAACGTCCTTGAGACAGTTAAGAAAATAGTACACTAAAATACACAGCAGCCAATCACAGGCATGGATTTTCCTGGTGGGAATTGAAATCTCCAGGTCAACTGATCAGCTTCTGCTGGCAAACATGAAAACCGAAATAAGGCATGTGGTTCTGATACCAGGTTGCATATGGTATTTAACGGGAAATAAGCCAATTTCAGCTTGTCGAACCAATCTAAACCAAGTAAATTTAGACCAGCTGGCGTTATATAACATACCCCAGTAAACGACGAATCTCGGAAAGCATTTTTACATTCCGATTGTCCTAACAGACGAAGGTAATTACCACATGCTGTACAAGGCTTTTGTGTTGTGTGCTGCAGGCTTCGGCTACGTAATTTGGTCCAATTTTCGCGCGGGAGGATAGTGACATCAGATGCAGTATCTATTTGCAATCTACACAAATGTCCGTTAATATTTGGAGTAATGAATTTCCTCTCATCTTGTGATGAGCTATGGCAGGAAGATATTAGTCTCAAAGCATTGGTAATGTATCTGGGAACAGGCTTCTCATCACTTCTGGATGGGTTTGACTTTTTCTGTAGGCAAAAGCCAAATTTATGACCGATGACTTTACACTTCCTGCTGCCTAAATGGGCAGTTCCGTACATAGTGCAATAAGCCGCAGTGCCAGCGAGCAGAAGAGGGATTAATTCCTGGTATTTGGGCACAATTGTAGCGGCTGGAACTGGGTGTATCATGGGTAGACTTATTATGATAAGGTGGCTGCTGTACCAAATGAATTTCAGATCGGCTTGAACTACCACTCTGCACTATCGTTGAGTCTCGTTGTAGGTTAGTGAGACGTTGGTACTCATGAGCCATTTCATTAAGCGTGAGCTTCGGATCTTGCTCCGAACGACTTAGTAGCCTTGTTCTAATATCACTGAACTTACTCGACTGAGGCTGCAGATGAGTATAAGGGCTTTGAACTGATCTTCCGACAAAGACTTCAACCAAAAGCGTTCGCATTCACGGTTGACGATGCCCACATGCGTAAGACAGTCATAATCTTCGTTCGTAATTAGCTTCAAACATCGATATCGAGTATTAAACAGTGACGAGTTATCGCCAAAATGTTGGCTTAAAGTCTGAACAGTCTCAGAAAATGAACAATCTCGTGGGTTTAAAGGCAGGATCAAATCGCACTGCGTATCCAGCTCACTTGCGCACAACTTTCGAAGTAGCAGCCGAACCTTCCAAGCATCATCTTGGTTGGCGAAATCAAATTTAAATAAATCTTCATAACGCCGGAACCACATGTCAAAAGTGACATTTGCGTCAGGATCATCATGAAATTCAGCTATGGTATTTGCAATGCCATCGGCCGATGGAGCTGTTGTTGCATTAGATGAGCTGTGTGGAAGGGGAAATCTTCATGTCTGTATCTGCATCATCTTTAGCTGCTGCTCAAGTAATAATTCAAGTTTGGCAGGACCCATCTTTCGTAAACCACCATCGCCAAATATTGGGTTCGTCACTTGGTATGCTATTACGAGTTTACCCTAGTCGATAAACGCAAACGAGAGTTTTACTAGCGTCCAGGTAGGCTACCTCGAATCCCTAAACTAAGGTTTAGAAGCCATTGTAAGCGTATAAGTTATATTCTACAAACACCCAGCAATCACAGTACAATCAAGCATACAACTCTCGTTTATTTATACAACATAGAAACGTCCTTGAGACAGTTAAGAAAATAGTACACTAAAATACACAGCAGCCAATCACAGACATGGATTTTCCTGGTGGGAATCGAAATCTCCAGGTCAACTGATCAGCTTCTGCTGGCAAACATGAAAACCGAAATGAGGCATTATCAAGCCAATTTTGGGGATCTTACATCGCCAACATAAATTATGATTGAAGAACAACTCATAGAATCGATACAAGCAAAAGCCGCTGTCATTCAAAGTCGCTCACACCTATCCTTTCTGATCTGACACTCTCCTCTCTGACAGTGACTTCTAAGTGATATTCTGCTGTATTCTACTTGTTATTTCCACTCTTCGGGTAAAAGAATAATCGATAGAAATATTTGTGTCCGTTCTTCCCATTGTCAACTTTTCTGTGCGTTAGTCTCTTTTTATCTCTGTTGTTTCATGTACTTCAAACCCTAAAAATGATGTTTGAATATCCTACATAGTCTTAAAATTTGAAATATATATATATCGCCAAATCCTTTGGTGAGCTCCTCTCGACGATTGACTGTAGCTTTTCGCAGAATCAGTCTTAAACTTCTTCATTGCATTCATTGGTAGGTGAATTGCATTGGATGACTTTAACTGTAATGTCCCCTTTCTTTGTTTTGATGGATGTTTTAGTTATCCTAGATCCATAAAATTCTTATCGTACAAGTTCTATTTGTGCTTGTTTGAACTGAAGCAGTGCGACTCCTTGTATGCCTGTGGCATTTTCTTCTTCATGATCGGTGTATAACATATTTCCGACAAAGCTATTCTCAGTTGTCCTACATGCGTCTAATTCGTTTCACCGATTTCCAGCACTTTCAGTATGTATCTCTTCAATTCTGCAGCAACTTGAAATTGTCTTTCAGTCTCCCACAATGTTCGAACATTCCATGCATCTAAAAGAATGGTTGCTCTGGTTGACAGGATGAGCGTCAGCTACGTGACTTCTGAATGAACTCGACTTTCATCATGAGGCGTCATAATTTTTATAAAACAATACCTTATAACGTCCGTGAATAGTTATAAGGATTTGAGAAAGTCTACGTAGGACTGGCTACCTAGAATGTCTTTCTCATTATTTTCGCTAATCTATCATGCTGAAAACTGCTAGCCAGCTTCCCACTGAATTTATTCTCAAAGAATAAAGGTTTCTTTCGAACGGTCAATTTATTTGACTTCCTTTTTATGGTACGCATCCAACTCTTCGAGAACAGGCTTTGGTGATCGATCTTAGTCAGTAATTTGTTGGTAAATTCCGGTTCCTGAACAGACCATGTGTGATCTGCATGTGAACGGATGGGTGTAAAACTATATATGTGAGTAAGCAGAAGGAATTGTTCTGTAAATGCTTCTAGTTAGCAAGCCGTCACTCCGCATACTATATTATGAATCGACGAAGAGAAAAGCGAACGTTCATCTAGTGGTGATATCGGACTACTCTTAGCAAAGTCCATGTTGATTTGCTTTTCGGATGTTTGCTTGCAAATAAACGCAAGTTCTTGGATTAGTGGTAAAAAAAGATATAACATTTAGTAAAATCATGGAAATCAAGAAACGACACAATTTATAGCATTCAGTTTACCGTGCATCCCGAGTATTTCACCTAGTCGGTTTGATTAAATCATGTTTGTCTGACGCTCTTGTATTGTACGCAGCTATCAACTAGCAAGATATGCCTGAAAATAAAGTCACCATAATCCCAGATTTTTATGATTGACTTAACTGCGGAATTGACAAGTTCATCACTCGGTATGCTTGAGGCTATTACGAGTTTACCTTAGTCAGTAAAGGCGAACGAGATTTTTACCAGCTTCCAGGGAGGCTACCTTGAATACCCAAAGTCGAAATAAAAGGCTTTGTAAGCGTAGAAGTATATTCTACAAACATCCAGCAATCACAGTACAATCAAGCATACAACTCTCGTTTATTTATACAACATAGAAACGTCCTTGAGACAGTTAAGAAAATAGTACACTAAAATACACAGCAGCCAATCACAGACATGGATTTTCCTGGTGGGAATCGAAATCTCCAGGTCAACTGATCAGCTTCTGCTGGCAAACATGAAAACCGAAATGAGGCATTATCAAGCCAATTTTGGGGATCTTACATCGCCAACATAAATTATGATTGAAGAACAACTCATAGAATCGATACAAGCAAAAGCCGCTGTCATTCAAAGTCGCTCACACCTATCCTTTCTGATCTGACACTCTCCTCTCTGAGAGTGACTTCTAAGTGATATTCTGCTGTATTCTACTTGTTATTTCCACTCTTCGGGTAAAAGAATAATCGATAGAAATATTTGTGTCCGTTCTTCCCATTGTCAACTTTTCTGTGCGTTAGTCTCTTTTTATCTCTGTTGTTTCATGTACTTCAAACCCTAAAAATGATGTTTGAATATCCTACATAGTCTTAAAATTTGAAATATATATATATCGCCAAATCCTTTGGTGAGCTCCTCTCGACGATTGACTGTAGCTTTTCGCAGAATCAGTCTTAAACTTCTTCATTGCATTCATTGGTAGGTGAATTGCATTGGATGACTTTAACTGTAATGTCCCCTTTCTTTGTTTTGATGGATGTTTTAGTTATCCTAGATCCATAAAATTCTTATCGTACAAGTTCTATTTGTGCTTGTTTGAACTGAAGCAGTGCGACTCCTTGTATGCCTGTGGCATTTTCTTCTTCATGATCGGTGTATAACATATTTCCGACAAAGCTATTCTCAGTTGTCCTACATGCGTCTAATTCGTTTCACCGATTTCCAGCACTTTCAGTATGTATCTCTTCAATTCTGCAGCAACTTGAAATTGTCTTTCAGTCTCCCACAATGTTCGAACATTCCATGCATCTAAAAGAATGGTTGCTCTGGTTGACAGGATGAGCGTCAGCTACGTGACTTCTGAATGAACTCGACTTTCATCATGAGGCGTCATAATTTTTATAAAACAATACCTTATAACGTCCGTGAATAGTTATAAGGATTTGAGAAAGTCTACGTAGGACTGGCTACCTAGAATGTCTTTCTCATTATTTTCGCTAATCTATCATGCTGAAAACTGCTAGCCAGCTTCCCACTGAATTTATTCTCAAAGAATAAAGGTTTCTTTCGAACGGTCAATTTATTTGACTTCCTTTTTATGGTACGCATCCAACTCTTCGAGAACAGGCTTTGGTGATCGATCTTAGTCAGTAATTTGTTGGTAAATTCCGGTTCCTGAACAGACCATGTGTGATCTGCATGTGAACGGATGGGTGTAAAACTATATATGTGAGTAAGCAGAAGGAATTGTTCTGTAAATGCTTCTAGTTAGCAAGCCGTCACTCCGCATACTATATTATGAATCGACGAAGAGAAAAGCGAACGTTCATCTAGTGGTGATATCGGACTACTCTTAGCAAAGTCCATGTTGATTTGCTTTTCGGATGTTTGCTTGCAAATAAACGCAAGTTCTTGGATTAGTGGTAAAAAAAGATATAACATTTAGTAAAATCATGGAAATCAAGAAACGACACAATTTATAGCATTCAGTTTACCGTGCATCCCGAGTATTTCACCTAGTCGGTTTGATTAAATCATGTTTCTCTGAAGCATAAATCCTCCTCTTCTTCAGAGCATTAGTCAATTGCTTCGTACCTTTTTACTGTTGTCTATGTTATCAGTAGCTTTTTGAGATTGGTTACTATCACTACAAGATGTTTCTATTTGAATGATCTTATCGAATTTTAATCTGAACTATACAGGCTCCCTTATCAGGACCGCCTATAGTTGAGCTTTCATGAATTCTTAGTATTGTTAAATATTTTCTGGTGTTGTTTGATTGTTAGCCATTTTGTGGAACACTTGCTATTCTTGTATTGTACGCAGCTATCAACTAGCAAGATATGCCTGAAAATAAAGTCACCATAATCCCAGATTTTTATGATTGACTTAACTGCGGAATTGACAAGTTCATCACTCGGTATGCTTGAGGCTATTACGAGTTTACCTTAGTCAGTAAAGGCGAACGAGATTTTTACCAGCTTCCAGGGAGGCTACCTTGAATACCCAAAGTCGAAATAGAAGGCTTTGTAAGCGTAGAAGTATATTCTACAAACACCCAGCAATCACAGTACAATCAAGCATACAACTCTCGTTTATTTATACAACATAGAAACGTCCTTGAGACAGTTAAGAAAATAGCACACTAAAATACACAGCAGCCAATCACAGACATGGATTTTCCTGGTGGGAATCGAAATCTCCAGGTCAACTGATCAGCTTCTGCTGGCAAACATGAAAACCGAAATGAGGCATTATCAAGCCAATTTTGGGGATCTTACATCGCCAACATAAATTATGATTGAAGAACAACTCATAGAATCGATACAAGCAAAAGCCGCTGTCATTCAAAGTCGCTCACACCTATCCTTTCTGATCTGACACTCTCCTCTCTGAGAGTGACTTCTAAGTGATATTCTGCTGTATTCTACTTGTTATTTCCACTCTTCGGGTAAAAGAATAATCGATAGAAATATTTGTGTCCGTTCTTCCCATTGTCAACTTTTCTGTGCGTTAGTCTCTTTTTATCTCTGTTGTTTCATGTACTTCAAACCCTAAAAATGATGTTTGAATATCCTACATAGTCTTAAAATTTGAAATATATATATATCGCCAAATCCTTTGGTGAGCTCCTCTCGACGATTGACTGTAGCTTTTCGCAGAATCAGTCTTAAACTTCTTCATTGCATTCATTGGTAGGTGAATTGCATTGGATGACTTTAACTGTAATGTCCCCTTTCTTTGTTTTGATGGATGTTTTAGTTATCCTAGATCCATAAAATTCTTATCGTACAAGTTCTATTTGTGCTTGTTTGAACTGAAGCAGTGCGACTCCTTGTATGCCTGTGGCATTTTCTTCTTCATGATCGGTGTATAACATATTTCCGACAAAGCTATTCTCAGTTGTCCTACATGCGTCTAATTCGTTTCACCGATTTCCAGCACTTTCAGTATGTATCTCTTCAATTCTGCAGCAACTTGAAATTGTCTTTCAGTCTCCCACAATGTTCGAACATTCCATGCATCTAAAAGAATGGTTGCTCTGGTTGACAGGATGAGCGTCAGCTACGTGACTTCTGAATGAACTCGACTTTCATCATGAGGCGTCATAATTTTTATAAAACAATACCTTATAACGTCCGTGAATAGTTATAAGGATTTGAGAAAGTCTACGTAGGACTGGCTACCTAGAATGTCTTTCTCATTATTTTCGCTAATCTATCATGCTGAAAACTGCTAGCCAGCTTCCCACTGAATTTATTCTCAAAGAATAAAGGTTTCTTTCGAACGGTCAATTTATTTGACTTCCTTTTTATGGTACGCATCCAACTCTTCGAGAACAGGCTTTGGTGATCGATCTTAGTCAGTAATTTGTTGGTAAATTCCGGTTCCTGAACAGACCATGTGTGATCTGCATGTGAACGGATGGGTGTAAAACTATATATGTGAGTAAGCAGAAGGAATTGTTCTGTAAATGCTTCTAGTTAGCAAGCCGTCACTCCGCATACTATATTATGAATCGACGAAGAGAAAAGCGAACGTTCATCTAGTGGTGATATCGGACTACTCTTAGCAAAGTCCATGTTGATTTGCTTTTCGGATGTTTGCTTGCAAATAAACGCAAGTTCTTGGATTAGTGGTAAAAAAAGATATAACATTTAGTAAAATCATGGAAATCAAGAAACGACACAATTTATAGCATTCAGTTTACCGTGCATCCCGAGTATTTCACCTAGTCGGTTTGATTAAATCATGTTTCTCTGAAGCATAAATCCTCCTCTTCTTCAGAGCATTAGTCAATTGCTTCGTACCTTTTTACTGTTGTCTATGCTATCAGTAGCTTTTTGAGATTGGTTACTATCACTACAAGATGTTTCTATTTGAATGATCTTATCGAATTTTAATCTGAACTATACAGGCTCCCTTATCAGGACCGCCTATAGTTGAGCTTTCATGAATTCTTAGTATTGTTAAATATTTTCTGGTGTTGTTTGATTGTTAGCCATTTTGTGGAACACTTGCTATTCTTGTATTGTACGCAGCTATCAACTAGCAAGATATGCCTGAAAATAAAGTCACCATAATCCCAGATTTTTATGATTGACTTAACTGCGGAATTGACAAGTTCATCACTCGGTATGCTTGAGGCTATTACGAGTTTACCTTAGTCAGTAAAGGCGAACGAGATTTTTACCAGCTTCCAGGGAGGCTACCTTGAATACCCAAAGTCGAAATAAAAGGCTTTGTAAGCGTAGAAGTATATTCTACAAACACCCAGCAATCACAGTACAATCAAGCATACAACTCTCGTTTATTTATACAACATAGAAACGTCCTTGAGACAGTTAAGAAAATAGTACACTAAAATACACAGCAGCCAATCACAGACATGGATTTTCCTGGTGGGAATCGAAATCTCCAGGTCAACTGATCAGCTTCTGCTGGCAAACATGAAAACCGAAATGAGGCATTATCAAGCCAATTTTGGGGATCTTACATCGCCAACATAAATTATGATTGAAGAACAACTCATAGAATCGATACAAGCAAAAGCCGCTGTCATTCAAAGTCGCTCACACCTATCCTTTCTGATCTGACACTCTCCTCTCTGAGAGTGACTTCTAAGTGATATTCTGCTGTATTCTACTTGTTATTTCCACTCTTCGGGTAAAAGAATAATCGATAGAAATATTTGTGTCCGTTCTTCCCATTGTCAACTTTTCTGTGCGTTAGT
Source organism: Schistosoma turkestanicum (assembly GCA_944470395.2). Classification (NCBI taxonomy): domain Eukaryota; kingdom Metazoa; phylum Platyhelminthes; class Trematoda; order Strigeidida; family Schistosomatidae; genus Schistosoma; species Schistosoma turkestanicum. Next base: position 9,878 of record CALYCR020000322.1, read on the forward strand.
CTCTTTTTATCTCTGTTGTTTCATGTACTTCAAACCCTAAAAATGATGTTTGAATATCCTACATAGTCTTAAAATTTGAAATATATATATATCGCCAAATCCTTTGGTGAGCTCCTCTCGACGATTGACTGTAGCTTTTCGCAGAATCAGTCTTAAACTTCTTCATTGCATTCATTGGTAGGTGAATTGCATTGGATGACTTTAACTGTAATGTCCCCTTTCTTTGTTTTGATGGATGTTTTAGTTATCCTAGATCCATAAAATTCTTATCGTACAAGTTCTATTTGTGCTTGTTTGAACTGAAGCAGTGCGACTCCTTGTATGCCTGTGGCATTTTCTTCTTCATGATCGGTGTATAACATATTTCCGACAAAGCTATTCTCAGTTGTCCTACATGCGTCTAATTCGTTTCACCGATTTCCAGCACTTTCAGTATGTATCTCTTCAATTCTGCAGCAACTTGAAATTGTCTTTCAGTCTCCCACAATGTTCGAACATTCCATGCATCTAAAAGAATGGTTGCTCTGGTTGACAGGATGAGCGTCAGCTACGTGACTTCTGAATGAACTCGACTTTCATCATGAGGCGTCATAATTTTTATAAAACAATACCTTATAACGTCCGTGAATAGTTATAAGGATTTGAGAAAGTCTACGTAGGACTGGCTACCTAGAATGTCTTTCTCATTATTTTCGCTAATCTATCATGCTGAAAACTGCTAGCCAGCTTCCCACTGAATTTATTCTCAAAGAATAAAGGTTTCTTTCGAACGGTCAATTTATTTGACTTCCTTTTTATGGTACGCATCCAACTCTTCGAGAACAGGCTTTGGTGATCGATCTTAGTCAGTAATTTGTTGGTAAATTCCGGTTCCTGAACAGACCATGTGTGATCTGCATGTGAACGGATGGGTGTAAAACTATATATGTGAGTAAGCAGAAGGAATTGTTCTGTAAATGCTTCTAGTTAGCAAGCCGTCACTCCGCATACTATATTATGAATCGACGAAGAGAAAAGCGAACGTTCATCTAGTGGTGATATCGGACTACTCTTAGCAAAGTCCATGTTGATTTGCTTTTCGGATGTTTGCTTGCAAATAAACGCAAGTTCTTGGATTAGTGGTAAAAAAAGATATAACATTTAGTAAAATCATGGAAATCAAGAAACGACACAATTTATAGCATTCAGTTTACCGTGCATCCCGAGTATTTCACCTAGTCGGTTTGATTAAATCATGTTTCTCTGAAGCATAAATCCTCCTCTTCTTCAGAGCATTAGTCAATTGCTTCGTACCTTTTTACTGTTGTCTATGTTATCAGTAGCTTTTTGAGATTGGTTACTATCACTACAAGATGTTTCTATTTGAATGATCTTATCGAATTTTAATCTGAACTATACAGGCTCCCTTATCAGGACCGCCTATAGTTGAGCTTTCATGAATTCTTAGTATTGTTAAATATTTTCTGGTGTTGTTTGATTGTTAGCCATTTTGTGGAACACTTGCTATTCTTGTATTGTACGCAGCTATCAACTAGCAAGATATGCCTGAAAATAAAGTCACCATAATCCCAGATTTTTATGATTGACTTAACTGCGGAATTGACAAGTTCATCACTCGGTATGCTTGAGGCTATTACGAGTTTACCTTAGTCAGTAAAGGCGAACGAGATTTTTACCAGCTTCCAGGGAGGCTACCTTGAATACCCAAAGTCGAAATAAAAGGCTTTGTAAGCGTAGAAGTATATTCTACAAACACCCAGCAATCACAGTACAATCAAGCATACAACTCTCGTTTATTTATACAACATAGAAACGTCCTTGAGACAGTTAAGAAAATAGTACACTAAAATACACAGCAGCCAATCACAGACATGGATTTTCCTGGTGGGAATCGAAATCTCCAGGTCAACTGATCAGCTTCTGCTGGCAAACATGAAAACCGAAATGAGGCATTATCAAGCCAATTTTGGGGATCTTACATCGCCAACATAAATTATGATTGAAGAACAACTCATAGAATCGATACAAGCAAAAGCCGCTGTCATTCAAAGTCGCTCACACCTATCCTTTCTGATCTGACACTCTCCTCTCTGAGAGTGACTTCTAAGTGATATTCTGCTGTATTCTACTTGTTATTTCCACTCTTCGGGTAAAAGAATAATCGATAGAAATATTTGTGTCCGTTCTTCCCATTGTCAACTTTTCTGTGCGTTAGTCTCTTTTTATCTCTGTTGTTTCATGTACTTCAAACCCTAAAAATGATGTTTGAATATCCTACATAGTCTTAAAATTTGAAATATATATATATCGCCAAATCCTTTGGTGAGCTCCTCTCGACGATTGACTGTAGCTTTTCGCAGAATCAGTCTTAAACTTCTTCATTGCATTCATTGGTAGGTGAATTGCATTGGATGACTTTAACTGTAATGTCCCCTTTCTTTGTTTTGATGGATGTTTTAGTTATCCTAGATCCATAAAATTCTTATCGTACAAGTTCTATTTGTGCTTGTTTGAACTGAAGCAGTGCGACTCCTTGTATGCCTGTGGCATTTTCTTCTTCATGATCGGTGTATAACATATTTCCGACAAAGCTATTCTCAGTTGTCCTACATGCGTCTAATTCGTTTCACCGATTTCCAGCACTTTCAGTATGTATCTCTTCAATTCTGCAGCAACTTGAAATTGTCTTTCAGTCTCCCACAATGTTCGAACATTCCATGCATCTAAAAGAATGGTTGCTCTGGTTGACAGGATGAGCGTCAGCTACGTGACTTCTGAATGAACTCGACTTTCATCATGAGGCGTCATAATTTTTATAAAACAATACCTTATAACGTCCGTGAATAGTTATAAGGATTTGAGAAAGTCTACGTAGGACTGGCTACCTAGAATGTCTTTCTCATTATTTTCGCTAATCTATCATGCTGAAAACTGCTAGCCAGCTTCCCACTGAATTTATTCTCAAAGAATAAAGGTTTCTTTCGAACGGTCAATTTATTTGACTTCCTTTTTATGGTACGCATCCAACTCTTCGAGAACAGGCTTTGGTGATCGATCTTAGTCAGTAATTTGTTGGTAAATTCCGGTTCCTGAACAGACCATGTGTGATCTGCATGTGAACGGATGGGTGTAAAACTATATATGTGAGTAAGCAGAAGGAATTGTTCTGTAAATGCTTCTAGTTAGCAAGCCGTCACTCCGCATACTATATTATGAATCGACGAAGAGAAAAGCGAACGTTCATCTAGTGGTGATATCGGACTACTCTTAGCAAAGTCCATGTTGATTTGCTTTTCGGATGTTTGCTTGCAAATAAACGCAAGTTCTTGGATTAGTGGTAAAAAAAGATATAACATTTAGTAAAATCATGGAAATCAAGAAACGACACAATTTATAGCATTCAGTTTACCGTGCATCCCGAGTATTTCACCTAGTCGGTTTGATTAAATCATGTTTCTCTGAAGCATAAATCCTCCTCTTCTTCAGAGCATTAGTCAATTGCTTCGTACCTTTTTACTGTTGTCTATGTTATCAGTAGCTTTTTGAGATTGGTTACTATCACTACAAGATGTTTCTATTTGAATGATCTTATCGAATTTTAATCTGAACTATACAGGCTCCCTTATCAGGACCGCCTATAGTTGAGCTTTCATGAATTCTTAGTATTGTTAAATATTTTCTGGTGTTGTTTGATTGTTAGCCATTTTGTGGAACACTTGCTATTCTTGTATTGTACGCAGCTATCAACTAGCAAGATATGCCTGAAAATAAAGTCACCATAATCCCAGATTTTTATGATTGACTTAACTGCGGAATTGACAAGTTCATCACTCGGTATGCTTGAGGCTATTACGAGTTTACCTTAGTCAGTAAAGGCGAACGAGATTTTTACCAGCTTCCAGGGAGGCTACCTTGAATACCCAAAGTCGAAATAAAAGGCTTTGTAAGCGTAGAAGTATATTCTACAAACACCCAGCAATCACAGTACAATCAAGCATACAACTCTCGTTTATTTATACAACATAGAAAGGTCCTTGAGACAGTTAAGAAAATAGTACACTAAAATACACAGCAGCCAATCACAGACATGGATTTTCCTGGTGGGAATCGAAATCTCCAGGTCAACTGATCAGCTTCTGCTGGCAAACATGAAAACCGAAATGAGGCATTATCAAGCCAATTTTGGGGATCTTACATCGCCAACATAAATTATGATTGAAGAACAACTCATAGAATCGATACAAGCAAAAGCCGCTGTCATTCAAAGTCGCTCACACCTATCCTTTCTGATCTGACACTCTCCTCTCTGAGAGTGACTTCTAAGTGATATTCTGCTGTATTCTACTTGTTATTTCCACTCTTCGGGTAAAAGAATAATCGATAGAAATATTTGTGTCCGTTCTTCCCATTGTCAACTTTTCTGTGCGTTAGTCTCTTTTTATCTCTGTTGTTTCATGTACTTCAAACCCTAAAAATGATGTTTGAATATCCTACATAGTCTTAAAATTTGAAATATATATATATCGCCAAATCCTTTGGTGAGCTCCTCTCGACGATTGACTGTAGCTTTTCGCAGAATCAGTCTTAAACTTCTTCATTGCATTCATTGGTAGGTGAATTGCATTGGATGACTTTAACTGTAATGTCCCCTTTCTTTGTTTTGATGGATGTTTTAGTTATCCTAGATCCATAAAATTCTTATCGTACAAGTTCTATTTGTGCTTGTTTGAACTGAAGCAGTGCGACTCCTTGTATGCCTGTGGCATTTTCTTCTTCATGATCGGTGTATAACATATTTCCGACAAAGCTATTCTCAGTTGTCCTACATGCGTCTAATTCGTTTCACCGATTTCCAGCACTTTCAGTATGTATCTCTTCAATTCTGCAGCAACTTGAAATTGTCTTTCAGTCTCCCACAATGTTCGAACATTCCATGCATCTAAAAGAATGGTTGCTCTGGTTGACAGGATGAGCGTCAGCTACGTGACTTCTGAATGAACTCGACTTTCATCATGAGGCGTCATAATTTTTATAAAACAATACCTTATAACGTCCGTGAATAGTTATAAGGATTTGAGAAAGTCTACGTAGGACTGGCTACCTAGAATGTCTTTCTCATTATTTTCGCTAATCTATCATGCTGAAAACTGCTAGCCAGCTTACCACTGAATTTATTCTCAAAGAATAAAGGTTTCTTTCGAACGGTCAATTTATTTGACTTCCTTTTTATGGTACGCATCCAACTCTTCGAGAACAGGCTTTGGTGATCGATCTTAGTCAGTAATTTGTTGGTAAATTCCGGTTCCTGAACAGACCATGTGTGATCTGCATGTGAACGGATGGGTGTAAAACTATATATGTGAGTAAGCAGAAGGAATTGTTCTGTAAATGCTTCTAGTTAGCAAGCCGTCACTCCGCATACTATATTATGAATCGACGAAGAGAAAAGCGAACGTTCATCTAGTGGTGATATCGGACTACTCTTAGCAAAGTCCATGTTGATTTGCTTTTCGGATGTTTGCTTGCAAATAAACGCAAGTTCTTGGATTAGTGGTAAAAAAAGATATAACATTTAGTAAAATCATGGAAATCAAGAAACGACACAATTTATAGCATTCAGTTTACCGTGCATCCCGAGTATTTCACCTAGTCGGTTTGATTAAATCATGTTTCTCTGAAGCATAAATCCTCCTCTTCTTCAGAGCATTAGTCAATTGCTTCGTACCTTTTTACTGTTGTCTATGTTATCAGTAGCTTTTTGAGATTGGTTACTATCACTACAAGATGTTTCTATTTGAATGATCTTATCGAATTTTAATCTGAACTATACAGGCTCCCTTATCAGGACCGCCTATAGTTGAGCTTTCATGAATTCTTAGTATTGTTAAATATTTTCTGGTGTTGTTTGATTGTTAGCCATTTTGTGGAACACTTGCTATTCTTGTATTGTACGCAGCTATCAACTAGCAAGATATGCCTGAAAATAAAGTCACCATAATCCCAGATTTTTATGATTGACTTAACTGCGGAATTGACAAGTTCATCACTCGGTATGCTTGAGGCTATTACGAGTTTACCTTAGTCAGTAAAGGCGAACGAGATTTTTACCAGCTTCCAGGGAGGCTACCTTGAATACCCAAAGTCGAAATAAAAGGCTTTGTAAGCGTAGAAGTATATTCTACAAACACCCAGCAATCACAGTACAATCAAGCATACAACTCTCGTTTATTTATACAACATAGAAAGGTCCTTGAGACAGTTAAGAAAATAGTACACTAAAATACACAGCAGCCAATCACAGACATGGATTTTCCTGGTGGGAATCGAAATCTCCAGGTCAACTGATCAGCTTCTGCTGGCAAACATGAAAACCGAAATGAGGCATTATCAAGCCAATTTTGGGGATCTTACATCGCCAACATAAATTATGATTGAAGAACAACTCATAGAATCGATACAAGCAAAAGCCGCTGTCATTCAAAGTCGCTCACACCTATCCTTTCTGATCTGACACTCTCCTCTCTGAGAGTGACTTCTAAGTGATATTCTGCTGTATTCTACTTGTTATTTCCACTCTTCGGGTAAAAGAATAATCGATAGAAATATTTGTGTCCGTTCTTCCCATTGTCAACTTTTCTGTGCGTTAGTCTCTTTTTATCTCTGTTGTTTCATGTACTTCAAACCCTAAAAATGATGTTTGAATATCCTACATAGTCTTAAAATTTGAAATATATATATATCGCCAAATCCTTTGGTGAGCTCCTCTCGACGATTGACTGTAGCTTTTCGCAGAATCAGTCTTAAACTTCTTCATTGCATTCATTGGTAGGTGAATTGCATTGGATGACTTTAACTGTAATGTCCCCTTTCTTTGTTTTGATGGATGTTTTAGTTATCCTAGATCCATAAAATTCTTATCGTATAAGTTCTATTTGTGCTTGTTTGAACTGAAGCAGTGCGACTCCTTGTATGCCTGTGGCATTTTCTTCTTCATGATCGGTGTATAACATATTTCCGACAAAGCTATTCTCAGTTGTCCTACATGCGTCTAATTCGTTTCACCGATTTCCAGCACTTTCAGTATGTATCTCTTCAATTCTGCAGCAACTTGAAATTGTCTTTCAGTCTCCCACAATGTTCGAACATTCCATGCATCTAAAAGAATGGTTGCTCTGGTTGACAGGATGAGCGTCAGCTACGTGACTTCTGAATGAACTCGACTTTCATCATGAGGCGTCATAATTTTTATAAAACAATACCTTATAACGTCCGTGAATAGTTATAAGGATTTGAGAAAGTCTACGTAGGACTGGCTACCTAGAATGTCTTTCTCATTATTTTCGCTAATCTATCATGCTGAAAACTGCTAGCCAGCTTCCCACTGAATTTATTCTCAAAGAATAAAGGTTTCTTTCGAACGGTCAATTTATTTGACTTCCTTTTTATGGTACGCATCCAACTCTTCGAGAACAGGCTTTGGTGATCGATCTTAGTCAGTAATTTGTTGGTAAATTCCGGTTCCTGAACAGACCATGTGTGATCTGCATGTGAACGGATGGGTGTAAAACTATATATGTGAGTAAGCAGAAGGAATTGTTCTGTAAATGCTTCTAGTTAGCAAGCCGTCACTCCGCATACTATATTATGAATCGACGAAGAGAAAAGCGAACGTTCATCTAGTGGTGATATCGGACTACTCTTAGCAAAGTCCATGTTGATTTGCTTTTCGGATGTTTGCTTGCAAATAAACGCAAGTTCTTGGATTAGTGGTAAAAAAAGATATAACATTTAGTAAAATCATGGAAATCAAGAAACGACACAATTTATAGCATTCAGTTTACCGTGCATCCCGAGTATTTCACCTAGTCGGTTTGATTAAATCATGTTTCTCTGAAGCATAAATCCTCCTCTTCTTCAGAGCATTAGTCAATTGCTTCGTACCTTTTTACTGTTGTCTATGCTATCAGTAGCTTTTTGAGATTGGTTACTATCACTACAAGATGTTTCTATTTGAATGATCTTATCGAATTTTAATCTGAACTATACAGGCTCCCTTATCAGGACCGCCTATAGTTGAGCTTTCATGAATTCTTAGTATTGTTAAATATTTTCTGGTGTTGTTTGATTGTTAGCCATTTTGTGGAACACTTGCTATTCTTGTATTGTACGCAGCTATCAACTAGCAAGATATGCCTGAAAATAAAGTCACCATAATCCCAGATTTTTATGATTGACTTAACTGCGGAATTGACAAGTTCATCACTCGGTATGCTTGAGGCTATTACGAGTTTACCTTAGTCAGTAAAGGCGAACGAGATTTTTACCAGCTTCCAGGGAGGCTACCTTGAATACCCAAAGTCGAAATAAAAGGCTTTGTAAGCGTAGAAGTATATTCTACAAACACCCAGCAATCACAGTACAATCAAGCATACAACTCTCGTTTATTTATACAACATAGAAAGGTCCTTGAGACAGTTAAGAAAATAGTACACTAAAATACACAGCAGCCAATCACAGACATGGATTTTCCTGGTGGGAATCGAAATCTCCAGGTCAACTGATCAGCTTCTGCTGGCAAACATGAAAACCGAAATGAGGCATTATCAAGCCAATTTTGGGGATCTTACATCGCCAACATAAATTATGATTGAAGAACAACTCATAGAATCGATACAAGCAAAAGCCGCTGTCATTCAAAGTCGCTCACACCTATCCTTTCTGATCTGACACTCTCCTCTCTGAGAGTGACTTCTAAGTGATATTCTGCTGTATTCTACTTGTTATTTCCACTCTTCGGGTAAAAGAATAATCGATAGAAATATTTGTGTCCGTTCTTCCCATTGTCAACTTTTCTGTGCGTTAGTCTCTTTTTATCTCTGTTGTTTCATGTACTTCAAACCCTAAAAATGATGTTTGAATATCCTACATAGTCTTAAAATTTGAAATATATAT
>CALYCR020000323.1:0-14406 GCA_944470395.2 Schistosoma turkestanicum
AAGAGAACATGAGACAATGTATGTATGTAACATCGAAGAAGCTCACTAGAAATAATCGTAAACCAGAACAATCAGTGAGAAACAAGGAAGACAAAGTAATCACTAACATTGAAGAGCAGTGAAACAGGTAGATAGATTGAATCAACCAATCACACTGGACAAAAACCAGTGTCAATATTTTCCATTCGTAACTCAGAACTGTTCGACTGTATGTAACAGAAAGTTTGGAAACCATGGAGGCCAGCATCCTTAACAGATAGGCGTTTATTAACAGCTGCAAACTTAAAATACTGCGCATCCATAGGCAAGACATCGTCAGCAACCTACCCCTGTGGTAGATAACATAGCATATTGAAGTTGGAGGGGATTTTAGAGAGAAATGTTGAAGGTGGATACGACATATATTGCAGAAATCACTCAACCGTGTTACGAGGAACACCCTATCATAAAATCTCCAACATCAAACGAGATAGAGTAGATCAAGGAACACACTGAGTCGACAGTTGAAGATAGATGACAAAGTAACCAATAGCGATTCTGGAGAAACGGAAATGAGATGCGAGTACAAAGTTGGTTGAAGTGTCCTGTTTGGTAAGTAATGTTGGTAAGCATGTACTATCACAATTTCAAATCAGAAAAAGAATAGTGTAAAGATAAAACGTATTACTGGAGCGACTGACAAAAGATAAGATGACCGCAGAATATTCGTCATCTGATTATACATGTGAGGAAATAGAGGGATGGATTAGCATCCACATGTACACTCAGCCGTTAGACATTACTTTATTCCATATCGAATTGCAATGAACATTATCACAGCATTTTGAACTTGAATTGAAAATGTGACAAAAGTTGGCACACCTAACATACTTATTATACTACTTATTTGCTTTGTCAGCGACATAACGCTTCTTTCAAAGGTAAGAAAGTCAAGCCAATCACCACCATAGAAAAACAGCGATACAGGTGGTTAGAGTACGATGGTGAACTCTACAATGGACCATACTCATAAACTGAATCATCAGCGACACAACACACACAAACACTTACGTTTAATTCGTTCCATCTACAGTTAAAAAAATCAATGTAGCCATTCAATAAATCAAATTTGGAGAAGCATCAGTGCCAGAAAATATACCAACTTCTCTAACATTGAGAAGGCAATCGACGCGTGGACAGGAGAGCATGCTGGGAACATACAAGTTGAGGAACAGAAAACGGTCATAGCAGTGACTGTGGAGATGATCCACACCGTGATTGCAACGATTTGAGAGAAACAACATGTGCCGACACACTGGAAACATGGATGCACAGTAAAAATATTAGAAAACGGAGTTCGCCAGAAGTGTGAGAACTACACAGACACCACACTCTACTATCATTTGCTGGAATAATTTTCAACAGAGTCTTGTTCATTATTGATGGAATATAAAATGAGAAAACAGCCCCATCCGATCATTCTGAACAGATGTCTTTTAACTGATAATGAACCTGCATATTCTCCCTGATTGATTGTCTTTGCGGATTGATGGTAGCATGATTCAACATAACAGTAGAGTGTTGTAATGATATATTATGGGCGACCAATGATATTCAGATAATGAGGAGTATTCTGTATTGCAGAATGTGACTGGCATTTTTGATTGTTGCACAATATCGATTAGATGGATATGAAATATTGCAGAAATCACCCAACTATGTGCAGAGGCACATTCCATCGTGCAATCGTCATCATCAAACGGGATAATGTAGATTAGGCATACACTGAGTAGGTAATTGGGGACAGATTTCAGAATAATGAATATTGATTACGTAGAAATGTAAATTAGATGCCATGACAACACTGATTGAAGAATACTGATCAGTGGTCGACGCTGTGCGTGCATCAATGGGCGTTATGAAGAATGTACTATAATAACTTCAAATCAGAAATGAAATTGTGCATTCATAAAATGTATTACTGATGCTAGTAATGAACGATCCGATGACAAGTGATTCATTTTCCTCCGACAGTACATGTAATCTCTCTTTAACACAACCATTTGTCCAATTAATGTTGGGGGAAGAGACAGCAAGATTCATATTCACAGCATTATGCTGATAATCAACAATACTTTCTTCACAAATAAAGCTGCTAAGCAGCTTCAAAAATTAAACATCTAATGACTACGAAACAGTACTGTAACTTTGCTTGTGAACACGGTTGGACTTCAAATAAACTTCATTAACTCGAATAATCATTTTGCAAATATATACTGACCGTGGATATCTTTAATGTCTTAAAAGTCATGCATCAAATTGCAATCAAAATCATTACAGCATTTTCAACTCGATTTGAAAACACGACAAAATGTAAGCAAGCATCACTCACACATTATACTACATATATTTATATACTACTTATATATATTCTGAGCGACTGTCAACCACAATCACAATTCAAGTAAACATAAATACGACACCACTAACATACTCGTCCCTTCATCAAAATCAGTCTAGTTGAATAACAGAAATTCATCAGACAACTTCATTTTGAACACACACACACACAAAAAATGATACACACAATGGACTATAGTGGAGGCAAATGGACAGAAACTTGTTTACTAAAATTTGATTATTTTTCTGTCACCGATTGGTGTGGTTACGTATTAGAATAAAACATATCTCACTTCCCACACTCCATTCTCCTCATTCAGTTATTTGTTCACAAAAAAGCTATTTGAACATCTGTTTGTAGCTCACCACCCAACGGCACAGAATTTCGTTTAGTTGCTGATGTTCAGCAGTTGATTTGAGAAGAGACATTGTTCAAACGGCCAGCAACTGTGAACTGTTCATGATTTGTGAATTTTCCAGTGTGCAGCGATGTATGGTTCCCTATCGATCATCATCATCGTCATCTATCATTTCATTTTGTTTGTATGTTACAATTTAAATTGAATATGTTTCAAGAGATATTGAACTGTTTGTTTGAGTGACTGTCGATTATTGTTGTACATAGGAGGATCAGCTGCAGGACACAAGTAAGGACAAATATTCAGTCCTGATTATCAATCAACCTATTCATTCCTTTATTCTCAAGAACATTCATTAGTGAACGTCAGCAATCACATTGAATATGTATGTGATTGTTTTTTAATAAATATTTATACTACTTTTTCATAAACAGTAAACAGTTTTATGTTTAATAATTTCCACGTGTGTCATGTATCACCAATCATATTGGATTGTTGTGTGATATGAAAAATTATTTGTATATACTAGTAGAGTCTATTGTGTTTCCAATTAAAATGAGATTCTTTTGAATGTTGCAACGATTATTCCCTGTTGAGTAGGTTCCTCAAATTTTTGTTTGAACGCAACAAATTCCGTACATAGTGGGTGACATCTTAACACATCAACTAGGAAGATCTGTTGAAACAACATTTCATGCCACCTCGTTACAGTGAATATTCTCAACCAAAGCAACTTTCATCGATGATGTGCTCCTTCATGAATGTACGACAATTCAACTGTACCTGTGAAAACAGCTACACAGACTGTACTGAGAGTGCTGAATTCAATATCTGGGGATGCAAACCACAAACTAATTCCAGCACGCAACGAAACACGAACACAAACATACAAATGGAATGTGAGAAGTGAAAGAGTGAGTGAGAGAGAGAGAGAAGACAACGATGCTGAATGAGTTCGAAATTTCAAGTCTCCTCCCTTCCTAATTCATGAATTTAGATTATAAATTTTGATACTGTACGAAGCAGTCCATTGGTCCAAATAAGAGCATGAATAAATTAATAATTTCTCGACCTAAATAACAGTATATTTGCACAGAACAATCATATTTGTATGCCATCAGATACCTCTAAGTAGGTAAGGCGTGTGAATAAATATTCTCAACTTTTGCTGACTACTTTTGCATAAAATTCAAATATTCAGTGTTCATGAATTAGTTATTGACTATGAGAAGACATTCGATAGCGTGGATAGGAAAACACTATGGAGGCTTCTTCGACACTACGGTGTGCCTGAGAAGATAGTTAATATCATACGGAATTCTTATGATGGATTCAACTGCAAAATCGTGCACGGAGGACAGCTAACAGACTCTTTCGAGGCGAACACCGGTGTCAGGCAAGGTTGCTTACTCTCACTCTTTCTCTTTCACCTGCTCATCGACTGGATTAGAAAAGACGTCAACATCTGGAGGGGAGCACGGTATCAACTGGACAGTTAGAACGCAGCTGGATGATCTGCACTTCGCAGATGTTGTGGCTCTTCTATCGCACACGCAACAACAAATGCAAGAGAAGACGACCAGTGTAACAGCAGCCTATGCAGCAGCAGGTCTCAACATACATAAAGGAAAAAGCAAAATTCTCCGATGCAACACAGCATGCACCAACCAAATCACTCTTGATGGAGATGCCTTGGAGGACATTAACACCTTTACATATCTTGGCAGCATCATCGACGAGAAAGGTGGATGTAATAGGTGATGTAAGAGTGATCTGGAAAATCACTGTCATCTACACCCAGCCGACATATATTACCTTCTTTCCAATTTAAGCTGCATTGCAGCTACAAAAATTTACGTGGATTCATATTTCCAATTCGGTATTGAGTGCTATCGATTATGGTGTCTACATTAAATTACTACATTATTACCAATTAACTTTTTGCAAATGTACAATGGCTATAACTACCTTCATGCTTTTCTAAGTCAACAACAAAATTGCAACCAAAATCATCATAGAACTTGAAACTAGATTTCAAGATACATCAAAATTTGGCACACCTAACACACTATTTATACTACTTATTTACTTCTTCAGCGACCTACGGCTTCAAGCATAAATAAGGAAATAAAACCGACCACCATTATTTAAGAACAGAGAAACAGGTGATTGGAGTACGTTGGTAAACTCTACAATCGACCATACGCACAAACACAACGATCACCGATGTAGCACACACAGACACACACGTTGATGTCGTTCCACCTACCATTGAAAAAATCAATGTATCCATTCAAGAAATCAAGTTTGGTGAAGCATCAAGGGCAGATAATATCCCAATTGTGAAAAATATATTTTGTATCAGACTGCGGACTATTTTGTGACTTCTGGAATCCGTGGTGGTGTCAGATGATTTTCATGGGAGATATGAATATTTGTTCGTCATTGAAATGCCTAAACAAGATGATAGTGAAGGCGTTTGTGTTTGCCTGAAACATTGAAGGGCATTTGAGCTGATTCTCCTCATGCGAATTAGATCTTCCATTATCATCTTCCCTAGATGAAGTAACCAGTGTATTTTGCAAAATGTTTTATGAACAATCATCAACTCTCTGTATTCATTCCTCTCGTTCAAATTTATACACAGAATGTGGTAATGAATTTTTTCTGCATAATGATGTCAAGATAAATTTCATAGTAGAATGTTATAATCCCATAGAAGTTGATACTCGTAACTGATCACATCTATATGAACTTCTACTACTACTACTCATCATTAATGATATGACAGATATATCAATATATCAATGTGATATTCACGTGAAATATCATGAATACTAATTGATAGAGACTGAATGAAACTTTTGATGTGTTGTTATGTTATGTTTACCCACAAATAAATTCATATGATAAGTCTGTCTACAACAATTCTATGTATTTAAGAATAATGTACTACCTACGCTATTCAAGTTGTCTCTAACAATTTAGAAATAATTTTCATCATCATATAAGAAATCATCAATTCAGGAAATCTCATCAAGTATGATGAACACAAATGCATTTGGTAATTCGACTGATGTCGCTTATTTGCTTAATAAATTCTGTTGATCAGTTTCGAATAAGAGTTTTGTCTTTCTCTCAATGTGACACCACATTTGAACACTTCAATGAATGTGACCGAGTATGTGGTTTATTTGAAAACGTGGCAAGTGGTTGAGGGAAAGCAATGTTGACTGTTCAAATTAATGTTAGGTTATGTTAAGTGAATGTAAGTAAGTGAGCTATTGTGACTTGATTAAACGAAGCAGTGTAAATGAGAGGTGATAGTAGGTTAAAGTTAAGAGGTCGATCGTATGGTACATGAATGTACGCGGCCATTCGAACGTGAAATGCGAAGCTATTTTCAATACAAATACACTGCTGCGTGCAACAGTTATTCAGTACTTGCCGGTTTTAAGTTGCTTATAACTTGATAACAATCAGTATAGTGTTGTCGTTATTATTATGCAGTTGTCTCGATGAAAAATAATTATCATTCCTCAATTTACTCAAGCCTTTCCATTACACCATCATTCCTCTCCTTCAACATTTTCTCTCTCTCTCTCTCTCTCCCGTTCTTCACCTTAAAATCAATAAATCTAGGGAAGTTTCAACATTGGTACATTTATATTATTCAATATTCGATATCGTTGAGTGTGCATAATTTTTACTGATAGAAACAGTCAACTAAAATGTTAGTTAACTGACTGAAGTGAATGGTAAGTTCACGTTCAGTATAGTTAAGTGTGCGTGAACGCAGGTATTTCCAATCATCAGTCAATTAGTCATTTTTTATTTCTGATATTTTTATTCATGACTTCCACATCAATGCTGAAGCTATATTAATGTGTTATCTACAATGCAAATCGGTGTTCACAATGTCAGATTATGACGAGCATCCATCAACCTCTTTATACCTATTTTCATTCATTATTGAAAATGTACACATCGATTAGCATTGATGAGACTATAATTTATGCACGATCTTCGAGCGGTGCCTAATTGACCTCGAAAATATTGACCTACTCAATATGGTCAGAGAGAGGTCATAGATTATTTTGACTCGCTACCCCAATGTTGATTGTTTCGTCCATAAATTATAGTCTCACCCTTCAACTTTTACTTAGATATGTTTTGTTTCTCGCTATATCTGTTCGTTATTTCGTCATTCGGACTCCTCCACCTGAATTGCGCATGTCTGATCCACTGAATGAGTCACTGAAATGAGGCATTGATTCACTGTTGCGATCCCCCCTACGACTGGCTGTCTAGTCAATTTCGTGAATGACTGAAGAGTCATGTGACTTGGTCTTTGTACTGTGCGTGCTGCGCGTTTGTCTGTTTACATCTATTCTGAGTTATAAGATAATCATCTGAAATTTGATTATAGAGTTCACTGAAGTAAAATATGAACAACAGCTGGAATATTAACATTTTAAGAGATATTTGAGTAACATAAGATAAGTCGATCAATTAATCATAGCGACAAAGACAAGATTTTCATCTACGTGAAAGTTAACACTTCGCAAATATAAGAGACTTAAAATGGAATAGATCACTGTTACGCGTTTCAATTATTCTTCATCGAAATATTATAAAAGGCACTCTTCTTTAGAGATATTCGGATTCGTAGGTAATCAAAAGAACCGTTCTATGGAAAATCAGTTGTTTTGTTGAACTTCGATTTCACACCCACCTCGCATTGTCAGCTGTATAGTAAAATAATGAAATTTTAGTAAACAGGTTTGTATCTCAATTCCAACAGAAGAACTACATGCAACTAGCCTGTACTCTAATCTTTTATGCGTAATGGTTTGTGCGTGTGTGTGTGTGTGTATGTACTCGGAATGAACTTGTCTGATGAGTTTCGAATAGTCCAGTGGAATAATCGGGATAAGAGAGAACCAGTATATGAGAGTTGTCGAATCAATGTTTACTAATCTCGGATTAGGATTGAACTTGACTGTGTATACAAGAATTATGTGTTGTGAGTTATATTTGCCAAATATTTTTGTGTCTTTATATGCAATGCAAAATTCTGTAATGTTGTTGTGTGCAATTTGATAATTATCTTGAAAGATAATATAGAAATCCATTCTCAGTGTATATTTGCAAAATGATGAATTTTTGAAAGGTAGTTTGTTTAGGTCCAGTCAATTATCATGTAAATAAATGTAGGCTGAACCAACTCTGATGTTAACGAATGATGTATTTTTGTAGCTGTCAAGCAGCTTATTTTATAAATCAGTTATTAACGGTCAACTAGGAAGTAAACGAGACTGTTATCTCGACAGTGTTCTGTGTCACAAGTCTCAGTCAGCACAACATGAGGAATTTAGTTTACATAAGCAATCTGCGTTCATGTAATTGATAATTGCAAGTAGTTACTGGTAATACATTTTATCACCACACAAAAATTTTAATGATTGGGATGGTTTTTTCTGTTTCGGCACTTTTGTTGCATGATCCCGTTTTTTACAGAGTTAGGGCTTGTTAACTTCATAGCAAACTTTCACTGAATACTAGCAATCATTTGACTGAATACGCAGACTCTGTTGATGTTCTGCAAATATGTGCAAAATACTTACTCATTGATAGAATCATGCAATGCTTGATCGAGATAACATTCGATATACAAAGATAATAAGGACCAATAGAAAATGGAATGTGAGTCATATTAATAATAATAATAATAATAATAATAATAATAATAAACCAGAAAAATCATTTCATTAAATATCAACAATTTTCCATTTAGTCAATGAAATACACGTTCATGTTAAGATGTCAGCAAGTTGTAGAATGAACTGAGAAAATAACATCTAAAGAGAAATTCTCTAGATCAGATATAACTATTTGGTCAGCATACACTGCCACACTTAATCGAGGTGACCGAAAATATTGATTCCAGATCGTGGCCAGTACACAGGGAGCATCGTTCAGTTAAATGATGATCTTTGATGTCACAGACTTCACATTGTACATTCATTTTGAAAATCCCATGCAATGACAACATGATACTAGTGTTGAATTCTTAGAAAACTGTTACGACAAAAGCCTGCCGGATAGAAGAATGTTTATATCAGAGAAACATTCACTTCAACATGTGATGAGGTTCTGGGTCACAAGAACCACCATCACGAGGAATGGATCACTGTTGATACACTGGTTAAGACTGAAGTAAGGTGGAACAATAGCAGAGGAAACCAAAGTACAGAACGACGGATCAGATTTGCAGTATACAAAGTGAAAAATTAATGAAGTTTTTATCGATTTTAGCATATTTTATAGGAGTTTCTCAAATTCGCAAGTCAAATATAGCATTGTGCGAAAAGAAGCGTCACGTTGCTGGGGCATAAAGTAGGCAATGGAGAAATAAAACCACTGCCGGAGAAGATTCTAACGATAAAGAATATTGCAGTTCCCAGCTCAAAAAGGAAGTTAAGACAGTTCCTGGGAAGAGCGGCGTTCTACAGCAGATTCGTGAAGAACTTCAACGATATAGCAGCACCTCTATATAAAGTGCTAAGCAATACGAAGTTTACGTGGACAGAGACCGATCAACAAACCTTCCACCGAATCAAAGAGCTGTTAGATAACCGCCAAATGACGCTGAGACTGCCGGAACCCGAGAAGCCATTTACAGTGACCACTGATGCGGGCGATTACGGTATAGGTGCCGTTTTGAGGCAGTCTGACAGAGTGGCGGAGTATGCCAGCCGTGTCCTTACGCCGACGGAACAGAAGTATTCCACAGTAGAAAAAGAGTGTTTAGCGATTGTATGGGCGGTAGAAAAATGAAGACCGTATCTACTGGGTGGGCGATTTCACATCGAAACGGATCATGAGCCCCAACAATGGTTGAAAACAGCAAAAGACCCCCGGGGGAAGTTGGCTCGATGGATGCTACGCCTGCAAGAGTATGATTTTAGCATCGGGCATTTGCCAGGGGAGGAAAATATAATGGCATATTATTTGTCAAGACCGGACACCGAAGCCGAACTTTCAGAGATAGCGTGTGCAGTTAACAACTCCGCCAGCAGAACCTTAGGGGCTACTGCCGGTCCCAAGCCTGGGTAAAGGAGGAGGGTTGGACATGGGGTTGGCGACCCCGTTCCGTCGAAAACTAACTTGCCAAAAAAACGCTAACCAGAAAAAATAATTCAAACCATTTTAACTCTGCCCTGGGAGTTGGAGGAAGAATTATGACGTCGCGTGATGAAAGCCGAGTTCCCTCGGAAGTCACGGGGCTGATGCCTCTTCTGACAACCAGAGCAACCATTACTTTAGGTACATGGAACGTTCGTACATTGTGGGAGACTGGAAGACTATTTCAAGTTGCGGCAGAAATGAAAAGATACAACCTCGAGGTGTTTGGAATCAGTGAAACACATTGGACACAAGTAGTACAACTGAGACTAGCTTCAGGGGAACTGCTGTTATACTCTGGTCATGAAGAGGAAAATGCTTCACATACACAAGGAGTTGCACTGATGCTGTCCAAACATGCACAAAAGGCACTAATAGGATGGGAATCTCATGGGCCGAGGATCATTAAAGCATCCTTCAAAACAAAGAAACAGGACATTACAATGAACGTCATCCAATGTTATGCACCTACCAACGACTACAATGACGACGTTAAAGATCAATTCTACGAAAGGCTGCAGTCGATCGTCGATAAATGTTCACCAAAGGATTTGAAGATTCTTATGGGAGACCTGAATGCCAAGGTTGGAATGGACAACACTGGATATGAAGACATCATGAGACGACATGGACTGGGAGAAATAAACGAAAATGGTGGGAGATTTGCAAACCTATGTGCCTTCAACAAACTGGTCATCGGTGGCACAATATTCCCGCACAAACGCGTACACAAAGCTACATGGATATCACCGGATCACACTACTCAAAACCAGATTGATCATATCTGTATCAACAAAACGTTCAGAAGGACTATGGAGGATGTGAGAACCAGGAGAGGAGCTGATATAGCTTCAGATCACCACTTGCTGATCGCCAAAATGAGATTGAAGCTAAAGAAGCACTGGACAACGGGACAGACAACATCACAGAAGTTTAATACGGCCTTTCTTCGGGATACCGTAAAACTCAACGAATTCAAGATAGCCCTCACCAATAGGTTCCAGGCCTTCAACGATCTACTCAATGGAGAGGAAGCAACATTGGAGAACAATTGGAAAGGGATTAAGGAGGCAATCACTTCAAAATGTCAGGAGGTCCTTGGTCGCAGGAAGCACCATCACAGGGAATGGATCTCTGTTGGTACTCTTGAAAAAATTCAAGAAAGGAGGAAAAAGAAGGCAGCACGGTATCAACTGGACAGTTAGGACACAGCTGGACAATCTGGACTTCGCAGATGATCTGGCTCTTCTATCGCACACTCAACAACAAATGCAAGAAAAGACGACCAATGTACCAGCAGCCTATGCATCAGCAGGTCTCAACATACATAAAGGGAAAAAGCAATATTCTCCGGTGCAACACAACATGCACCAACCAAATCACTCTTGATGGAGATGCCTTGGAGGACGTTAACACCTCTACATATCTGGGCAGCATCATCGACAACCAAGGTGGATCGGATGCAGATGTGAGGGCACGGATTGGCAAAGCAAGGACTGCATTTCTACAGTTGAAAAATATCTGCAACTCCAAACAACTTTCAACCAAATCCAAAATCAGGATTTTCAATACAAATGTCAAGACAGTTCTACTGTATGGAGCGGAAACATGGAGAACTACGAAAGTCATCATCCAGACGATACCAGTGTTTATTAACAGCTGTCTACGCAAAATACTTCGGATTCGTTGGCCAGACACGATCAGCAACAACGTACTGTGGGAGAGAACAAACCAGATTCCAGTGTCGGAGGAAATCAGGAAGAAGCGGTGGAAGTGGATAGGACACACACTACGAAAAGCACCTGACTGCGTCACAAGACAAGCCCTCACATGGAACCCTGAAGGTAAAAGGAAAAGAGGAAGGCCAAAGAATACATTACGCCGAGAAATAGAGAAAGATATGAGCGGAATGAACAAACATTGGACAGAACTGGAGAGAGAAGCCCAGGACAGAGTTGGTTGGAGAAAACTGGTGGGCGGCCTATGCTCCATTGGGGGTAACAGGTGTAAGAAAGTAAGTAATTAAGTGTGCAGTTAATGGCATAGAGGGAGGGAACAACGTGCAAGGACGGTGACGGAGGCGGTAATGCGGCACATTGTGGCTGACAATGATTCCATTCCAAAGATAATATTAACCGATCAAGGTGCCTGCTTCGAGAGTGATGAGTTCAAGTCCCGTCTAAAACAGTTAGCTATCAAGAGAGTACGAACAACGCCGTATAATCCACAGACGAGTGGGTTAAC
This sequence comes from Schistosoma turkestanicum, assembly GCA_944470395.2. Classification (NCBI taxonomy): domain Eukaryota; kingdom Metazoa; phylum Platyhelminthes; class Trematoda; order Strigeidida; family Schistosomatidae; genus Schistosoma; species Schistosoma turkestanicum. The sequence goes on from CALYCR020000323.1 coordinate 12,171, forward strand.
GGAAAGGAATAACCGAACGCTAAAGGAATGGCTAGCATCTAAAGGGGGTGACTTGAAGAAAGAATTACCATTAATCTTGCTGGCACATCGTGCCTCGGCCATCAGAAAGACCGAGAGAGCGACTTGTTAAAGGGGGGACGAGTGTGGTGTGTGCTACTTATAGGTATTGAATTCTCCAACTGGAGATGATCAACAGATTAGATCATGCACTATCACCAAACCAAGTCACAAGTGAAATTGTGTAGTGATAATAAGCACTAATGATGCTACTAGTAAATGACTCAATGACCGTTGACAAATCATCATCTGATCGATAACTAAGTGAACTTAATATAATGTGAGGCAAAAGAAGGCTGGATTTCAATCCTCCTCTAATATCTTTGCATGTCAAGCTGCTAGGCAGCTGCAAAACCTGAAGTGTTAGATCTCAGAACCGATTGTCTTAATGAAGAGATAATTGGTAAGGTACAAATTCACTACGTTACCATAAACAATCAATTTGCAAATACACACTCAACATGGATAACTGTATGATCTTTGAAGTCAACTATGAAATTGCAAACCTAAAAATCATCGCATTTTAGACTCTATATGAAGACATGATAAAAATTAGACAAACGTCACTCACACATTATACTACTTATTTACGTTCTCAGCGACAGTCAACTTCAATCACAATGCAAGACAAGCAAACATCAATTCGACACCACTCATATACTCGTTCCCTCATCATAATTAGTCCACACCACTTCTAGAAACTCATCAGACAGCTTCATTCTGTGCATACACACACCATGACGCACAACGGATTTTGGTGGAGGCCAATAGAATGTAATTTTCCTACTGCAATAGAGATACAAACCTGTTCACTAAAGTTTCATAATTTTTCTTCGTCACCACTTCGTGTTGTTGCGTGTTAGGATTGTACAGATCTCACTTCCACAATCAATTCTCCTCATTCAGTTATTTGTTCACAAAATAGACATTTGACCATCTGTCTATGAGTTCACCACCGAACGGCACGGATTGCCCCTTTTGTTGCTGATGTTCAATAGTCGGTTTGGAAGTAGACATTGTTCGAATGGCTGACAACTGTGAACTATTCATGATTTGTTAATAACCCAGTGTGCAAAGATGTCTGGTTCCCTGCGGATCATTGTCATTCATCACTTCATTTTGTTTGTATGTTCCAATATAAATTGTTTGTTTGTGCGACTGTTGATTAATGATTTACAGAAAAGGATTGACGTAATTACACAAGTAAGAACAAATATTCAGTCCTGAATATCAATCAAACTATTCATTCATTATCTAATTCATAGGTTGTGATATTTCTCAAGAACATTGATTAGTGAACGTCGTCAACCTCATTGAATAAGTGTGTGATTGAGTGAGAACAATGTATTTGAACATTTGTTTGAGTTCTGTTCAAACTGAACGGCTGTTGGTAGGTGGACTTCTCGTTTGTGCTGTTGATCACACTTATTGAATTTAATTTGGATTGAAGTATTCATCTACTGGCGGAGTTTAACTCATACATTATACTACGTTTTTACTTCTTCTAATATATAAATAAAATATTAACTGTATATAGTCTATTGTGGATTCGTGTTCAAATCAGAATCTGTAAAATGTAGCTAATTAGAACTTATCAACTATATGTATATAATGCCAGTGAAAAATGCACTCTTTGTTTACTAAATTTGTATTGCAGTTATTGATTATTTGCAAAATATGTTCTTTTGTTTATGTAGTAGCGATATATCTGGGTAACGTATACGCCTGACAAATTAATCATTGTTAGACTACCATTAGATATTTTTGAAGCTGCCAACTTCACGGCAGTATAGTATTGAATGTAGAATCACCCGTGCAGCGAACCTTACTGTATTAGTCGTTTGTTCCGGGTGGTTATCCATGTATTTGAATGAATCATTCTACTCCACTAGTCTCTCACAAAAATAATCATGGTTTTCCGCAAATGATCAAGTCGAGATTAACTGTGATCACCACTAAATACTAATTACTAGCCTGTCACTGGGAAGAAGAATAAATCCAGGGTAAAGAATGTATTTGCTGGCTGAATTGAAGGTGTCGAAATTACACCAGGAATGTGGGCGAAATCTAAGGATTGGCGTGCAACACTAAACCAGAAAGTTGCACGTAAAAAACTGTGTTGTAAACAAAAGGTACAGGTTAAACGATCACTGGTACAACTGGTTATAAAAGGTGAATG
>CALYCR020000324.1:0-14427 GCA_944470395.2 Schistosoma turkestanicum
AGCCTCTATTGGCTTTTGCTTCGCTTATGGCGTAGGTGAAATACCCAGTTGCTACTGAGTAGCAGTTTGCTCTGTTCTACTCTGTTTATGAAAAATGGCCATCAAGAGTAACAAATACTTATAGGCTACTGGTTTTCGATCACAGAAGCATCGCTCATATATCTTGGCGTTAGTGTTAGTAAAACTGTACTAAGTAAAGGGTGGCAAATTAACTGACGAAGTAGTGAGTCTTCAGTTCAGGTGGTTAGGATATGTGTTAAGTATGTCTAACCATCGGCTACCTCGATGAACGATGTATTGTGGTATAGGGGTAGACTGGAAGAAAGCTAGGGGCGGCCAAACATAAACATGGCACAAATCCAAGCAGTCACTTACAAGTGGACTGAATCATGTTAGTAGGTGTAGACTACCTGGTTGCAGTCGGTGAGACAAACGTCACCACTACCGGCGATGAGGGAACTTTGAATAAGATGGCTCAAAATCAATCTCAATGTGTGAGCAAATGCATCTATCCTCTTGGTGCTCTCCCATATTCTAATCTTCTGGATTCCTTATCACATTACTGCTAATACTGCTGCTACCTACACTACCATGGCAGCTTCAACTGATGTACGTTTGTACTAAAATGCTAAACGTACCAACTGACTGACTGATTGACTGACTTACTGTATACATGATGTATAACATACATGCATGCGAAATCATCAATCAACCATTGTCAGACCACCACTAGAAGAAACCTGAAAGAACTGAAAGATGGCCGTTTCGTCCTGGTATGGGACTCATCAGTAGCAGTGCGCATCCACGACTCCTGCTCCTCACAGGATTCGAACCCGGGGACCTTCGGTCTTATGCGCGAACGCCTAACCATCAGACCATACCAGGACGCAACGGCCGTCCTTCAGTGCTTCCAGGTTTCTTCTAATGGTGGTCTAACAATGGTTGATTGATTGATGATTTCAAATGTGTAAAAAAACACAAACCTCCAAAACTCTGCCCCAAAATATTCATGTATTCATTCGTTCATTCAACGTAAAAATTATCCATTATGTAATCAGACAAGGGGAGGGAGAGAGCGAGAGAGAGAAAGAAAGAAAAAAAGAACCATCGTCCCCCTCCCTTCTCAGCTGCTAACAAAAAAAATAACACATTCAAACAACTACGCACACACACATACCCTCCCCATTCAACCATACACACATACACACGCGCACACACAACAGATAGACAGATCAAGTACTTACAATGTGTAGATGGAGATGGAGAGAGAGAGAGAGATTGAAAAAAAAAACTACACAGTTGACGACTAACTACTACAACTAATTGAATACAGTCAAAAGACAAATAAAAAGAATATTTTACAACTTTTAGTATGTGCGTGTCCTATTGAAAATGTCTAGTCTGTTTCTCGCATACAGACAGGACTAACGACACGACAAAATAAATACACTTGGAAATGATAAGCGCAATTGGAAACTTTGTGTCTGTCGTGTATTGATTGTAATAATTTGTGTTCATGTAATTTTAAAAACGAAATTCCACTTGAATATTGAATACTGATCAATGCCGAAAAAAAAATATACATATATTGACTGAAATCTCATTGATCAACTTTTACAATGTTGTTGTTAACTGAACTAAATGTTATATACTGTGAGATAAAAAAATATACTAATTTTTTCATTTGTCTAACTTCTCTAGGGTTCAGTTTCTTTGATTAAGAGATTCCACTTTTATAGACTTGCAGTATCCAGTTCGATGTGATTCGGATACAAATAAAGACATTGATTGATTGATAAAACTGACAGTGATGTGAATGCTATTATGAATAATAGTAATTCGACTGCGTCACATAAGATTTCCTAACTTGGAATCTTCAAAGTCAAGAGAAGAAGACCTAAGAACAAACTGCGCCGAGAATCGGAAGCAGATAGAGTAGATTGGAGAATGCTGGTTGGTCCCACGGTATACGAGCAATGCTGTCGTTAGGAAACGAGTACTAGGTAAGGATGGCAGATCAATCGATGAAGTGGTGAAACTTCATCAGTTGAGGTGGTTGGGACATGTGTTGCGTATGCCGAACCACCTGGGGCCTGTTTGCTAACAACAGCATTGATGACTCAGTACACCAGCAATGCTTCGAAGACACCTATGATCGAAAACCAATAACCGACGAATATTTTCTACTCTGACTACCCATGTTTCACAGCCATAAAGTGGGAAGGAGTGAACTACTGCACAGTACACTCGTCCTTTAGTCAGCAAACGGATATCTCGCCTACGCCATAAGTGACGCAGGTTGGTAAAAACCAATCGAGCCTTCTGTATCCGAGTTGAGATTTCGTCAGTCACCAGCCCATCGGCACTGATGCGACTCCCAAGATAAGTGAAGTGATCAACACGCTCGACTACTTCACTCCCTATCACTAGTTCAAGTGCCAATGCAACCCAGTCTTGAAGCAACATTTTGCATTTCGAGGGTGAGAACCACATCCCGAACATGCTCGCATTGTTGCTTATGATAGTCCGAAGATTCTGCATTTTGTCAGCGTCTTCACCGAATAGAACTATGTCATCGGCATATTCTAGATCAGTAAGCGACTTTCCTGGTAGAAGGTCAACTCCTGAAAAATCTGACGAGCTTTAATGTTAACTCTAAGAGGATGTCTACGATAAAGTTAAACAAGAATGGAGAGAGTGGACAGCCCTGACAGATACCACTTGATGCAGAGAATTCAGATGACAGTTCGCCATATGCTCTCACCTGACCAGTGGTGTTCGAGTCAGTACTATAATTGTTCATGAATGCAATACAAAGTGAAAAGAAGAAAAATAATAAAACCAACAACTTACATTTGATTCAGACAATACATTAAATTTCAAATCATCAAATAATAAATCAGTATCTGTATCGACATCTGTATCATTATTATTGATGTTGACAGTAATAGATTGTTTGTGATTATTATTAGTAGTTAAAGATTTATTGGATATTTGATCATTTTTATTTGAAGAGGTAAATTTCCGACTGATGAATGAATCAACCACGGGTTTTTTGGTTGTTGTTGTTGTTGTTGTTGTACGTGTTTTTTCTTGATACATTTTAATATTTGAAGGATTCTACAAGAGAAAGAAGAGTAAGGATAGAAAATAGAGTGACAACACGATACTGCAATAAATATCGATCAATCAGCCAGTCTGTAACTCCAACACACGTGTAGTTTAGAACGGGATTTCAAGAGATAAGGAATAATGTTCCATGTACTTGATGTATTGATTGCATCCTGAGCGGCGTGAGGTCACGAAAGGGAATGAAAGAAGGGTTGGTCAAGGAGGTAAAAGAATTATTAGGAGTTGTAGGAAAGATCTGATTGTGACCATATTGATCTAGTGTGCTGTCACGGATATGAGGGTGGATGTCATTTCTCAGCTCCTTACAATATGGAATGCAACCTGAAGAGAAAATTGAATTAGCGTTGGTGGTCTTAGAGACCTGGGAGCGTGATCGCATAGCCTAATGGACAACTGCTTCAGGCCGGTGACTCATGTCCTTTTTATGGGAAGTTTTTGAAGTGTTATCTCCGCTCTTCAAATGGTCTTTCCGCCGGAGACGGAAATCCATAGGATAAGGTGAAGAGTGAAATCTGCAGGACTGACCTACTCTAACCGCTTCCCTTCCTTACTGAGAAGGCAGCATCGCTTCAGATGCCGGTTGTCCGAGGGAAACACCTTACTGCTGCTGTCACACCTCTTTACGGTCAGCAGTAAAACTTCATTCTCAAACCCTAAGTTGCTGCTTTTAGTCTCACCGTTCTCGAATCGACCTGTCTAGCATGAGAGGATCTAAGAGAATATATATTCCAGCCAATATAGCTCGGCTAAGATCATCACGAGTAGGCAAGCGCGACTACCACGTCAAGGTAGCAGCTACGGTGTGCACTCTATTTTAGACAAGAGAATTGAATTTTACCATTGAAAATGGATCTTTCTTCACTCAATGCAGCATATTATACATCTAGGTTCGTTCTTTTTTCACAGATCGTGATAATAAAAGACCAACTGAGGAACACTATTGTCATGTAATCGATTATGCAGACGACAAACATTAAGATGAAAAGTAGAGAAGTGAAGAGAAGAAGGTGAGTGTACCAACGCCATTACATCACATCATATAAGGTGTGATTAACTAATCATAACCATATAAGAATAACATAAATATATGCGATGAACAGAGTAAGAGATACATACATACACTCACACACACACACACACACCGGTCCAAATAAAAGCAGTCAAGGTGATGAACGACTAATTGACAAAATCAATCTCTGTGTGTGTGTGTGCATGTGTGTACAATGGACTCGAAAAAGATCAATCTTAATTGATATCTGTTCAAAAGCTAGAATATTATAATAGTACAAACAATATATATCTTTGTAGGCAATAAAAACAAATGTACTTCTTCATTGATATTGTTATCTTCTCGTAATTAGATGATGATTTCACTAGAAAGTTTTCATTTGTCACTACTCTATAGACCATAATTATCATGTTAGTTAGTTTAGATGACCTTATTATTTCTGACTGGTAATAAGAACTTCAACTCCGCCAGTAGAACCATCGGGGCTACTGACGGTCCCAAGCCCGGGTAAAGGAGGAGGGTTGGACATGGGGTTGGCGACACCATTCCGTTGAAATCTCACTTGCCAAAAAAACGCTAACCAGAAAAAATAAATCAAACCATTTTAACTCTGCCCTGGGAGTTAAAAGAAGAATTATGACGTCGCGTGATGAAAGCCGAGTTCCCTCGGAAGTCACGGGGCCGATGCCTCTTCTGACAACCAGAGCAACCATTTTTTAGGTACATGGAACGTTCGTACATTGTGGGAGACTGGAAGACCATTTCAAGTTGCGGCAGAAATGAAAAGATACAACCTCGAGGTGCTTGGAATCAGTGAAACACATTGGACACAGGTAGGACAAGTGAGACTTGCTTCAGGGGAACTGATGTTATACTCTGGTCATGAAGAGGAAAACGCTTCACATACACAAGGAGTTGCACTGATGCTGTCCAAACATGCACAAAAGGCACTGATAGGATGGGAATCTCATGGACCCAGGATCATTAAAGCATCCTTCAAAACATATCTTGGCAGCATCATCGACAATCAAGGTGGATCCGATGCAGATGTGAGGGCGCGGATTGGCAAAGCAAGGGCTGCATTTCTACAGTTGAAAAATATCTGGAACTCCAAACAAATATCAATCAACACCAAAATCAGGATATTCAATACAAATGTCAAGACAGTTCTACTGTATGGAGCGGAAACTTGGAGAACTACGAAAGGCATCATCCAGAAGATACAAGTATTCATTAACAGTTGTCTACGCAAAATACTTCGGATTCGTTGGCCAGACACTATCAGCAACAACGAACTGTGGGAGAGAAATAAACCAGATTCCAGTGGAGGAGGAAATCAGGAAGAAGCGGTGGAAGTGGATAGGACACACATTGCGGAAAGCACCTAACTGCATCACAAGAAAAGCCCTCACATGGAACCCTCAAGGCAAAAGGAAAAGAGGAAGGCCAAAGAATACATTACGCCGTGAAATAGAGAAAGATATGAAAGGAATGAACAAACATTGGGTGGAACTGGAGAGGGAAGCCCAGGACAGAGTTGGTTGGAGAAAACTGGTGGGCGGCCTATGCTCGATTGGGGGTAACAGGCGTAAGTAAGTAAGTAAGTAATAAGAACTTCACAAGTTTTCTGATCATTTGTCGCCTGTTAAGAATTAAGCTGTTGTTCATCATGAACTGACATCAGTTGTTTAGCTATATGCATAAATGAATCTGGCGCCCGAATTCAAGACTCTTCATCTTGAATCTGATTGGCCCGTTCATACATTGTAATCTCGCCATTTGTTCATTCATTTGAGAACATATAAACATTGGTACAAAGGGATACCGAAATATTCATGCACCATACATATCAATCATTGTTAGAACACACTATTAGAAACCTGTAAGCACTGGAAGACAACTGTTTCATCCTAGTATGAGACTCTTCAGTAGTGTGTGTATTCAATGGAGTTTAACCTTGTTAAGTGTAGTAGGCACTCACCTACAGAAGACAATGAGTGAGCTTGCACAGAACCTTAGATTGATCAAAGTTAGACATTAACACTATCGGATGAGGGCCGGCTCATCAATTGTCTAGCAGTTAAGCATTTGCGTGTGTGAGACTGAAGCTCCTGGGTTCGATTCCCACGAGCCGGGGTCGTGGATGTGCACTGCTGATGAGTAGTTTCACACTAGGGTAAAACGCCCGTCTTTTAGTGCTTCCATATTTCTAATGGTGGTTTAAGATTGATCAATTCATGATTTCAAAATAAGTTGATGAATCGATAGATTTTTTGTGACTTGAATATCATATTTCGATTGTGAAATTTTTTTAACAAATGATTAGACAAAACCTATTTCTTGTTATACATTATCCAACTTAGTTGTATGTATGCTAGAGACCTATTCAAAGAATGAATGATTACAAGTACAATTACAGTGAATAGACAAACTGAAAGTCTTGATAAAATCTATGTGCGTGCGTGTGTCTATGTGTGCGTCTTATTACAGACAGATTAGCTAATCGCTGTAAAATCTTTTTTTCTTAAAAATGATTTGCGGACAAATAATTCATTGACACTTATTCGAATTAAGTAAACAATGACAAAAGATATGCATTATAAGCAGAGATAGTAGGAGATAGTGAGTGGCTGGCTAACAGTGATATTCAGAAGACTGTGTGTGTTGGGGCAGTAACTTTGGAAGATAATGTGAGTGAGGCTGTGCAAAATCCTTAGACTGACCAGTGTTATGTATTAACACAGTTGGATGTCAACTCAACAGTAGTCCACAGGTTAGGCGTTCGCAATTAGGATCGAATCCTGCGAGTTTCATAAATCGTGGATGCGCACTGATGATGAATAGTCCCATACCAGCAAGAAAAAGCCGTCTTTCAGTGCTTTCAGGATTCAAATAATGCTCTAGCATTGCTCAATTCATGATTTCAAAATCAAATAGCATCGTATTAATGAATTCACAGATAGCCACTCAAGCTTGTGCGATAGCATAGAAAATAACTCGTGCATATTTGGTAATTTGAACTGTTTTCATTGATGTTTAGGTCTGTAATGGATCAGTCACTTTTTAGCATATGTGAATCATTTGCAATGGCACCGGTGTATCCATTCTCTTTGTGTTCTTTCAAATGTGAATCTTCTGAATTCCTCATATCACCGTTAATTTCCAGTTTTTTAAAGTTTATTTCACTAGTTTATATCTTTGAACCCTTTATCTTTTCAAATACTCCTCTACTATAACCCATACAATTGCATCTCTGTGTGTTAATGTGGTATGGACAACTTGAACACTGATGTACGCACGTACGTGTGAAGTTCTACGTTGTAGCTAGCTGACTGACTGACTGATGTGCATTCTGTGCTTACTTACTTAATTACGCCTGTTACCCCCAATCGAGCATAGGCCACCGACCAGTATTCTCCAACCAACTCTGTCCTGGGATTCCCTTTCCACTTCTGTCCAATGTTTGTTCATTCCTCTCATATCTTTCTCTATTTCACGGCGTAATGTGTTCCTTGGCCTTCCTCTTTTCCTTTTGCCTTGAGGGTTCCATGTGAGGGCTTGACTCGTGACGCAGTTAGATGCTTTTCGTAGTGTGTGTCCTATCCACTTCCACCGCTTCTTCCTGATTTCCTCCTCCACTGGAATCTGGTTTATTTCTCTCCCACAGTTCGTTGTTGCTGATGGTGTCGCATTCTGTGCTAGCCCACTGTTAATCACTATCTACATATGCCAAATGAGACTGACCAATTGCAGTTCAAACGAGCCAATACAGCTGACATGTTAATTTCATTGATTCATTGATAATAATAATAATAATAATAATAATAATAATAATAACGATAATAATAAACTAAACCAGCAGAATTGTTCTCAATAAAATTACGTCATTGAGGCTCAACAACTGTTCCTAAATTCATCATGAAAGCATACACATTTTAAGTGAATTACACACCTGTTATATATGCGCCAGTGTGAAATATATATTGCATCTGTTACAAACAATATCAATACTTGTACATTGAATAGGTCATTCACACAATAAAGGTCAGAATAATAATAATAATAATAATAATAATAATAATAATAATAATAACGTTGTGTGACCATGAAACGTGTAGTATATGAGCGGTGCGGTCAAAGTAATTGTTGGGGATGTTAGATCTCCAGAATACGCTTGTTAAATATCTTTATTTTGGTTTTATTTCATGCACCGACTATTTGACCTTGAGATTACATTTCCCACCAGGAAAATCCTTGGCTGTGATTGGTTACTGTGTCATTTCAGTGTGCTATTTTTGTGACTGTCCCAAGAGTATAAATAAACGCAATTTAAGTGCTTAGATTCATTGTGTGCTGCTGGCTGGGTGTTTGTAGAATACAATTTCTTCACTATATCAACGCTTCTTACTGATTTAATTTGGTCAAGGGATCACAGTAGCCTATATGGACGCTGATTCATTGTTTGTTCTCGTTATTCGACTAAGATGAACTCGTAATATAGTTTAAGCACACCCAGAGACGAGCATAACAGTAATGATGATTAGAAATAGAAAAATCTATGCGTATTAGGAAAGATGCATACGTAGATTAGTCAGTCAGTTAGTCTAGCTAAAACGTACAAGTTGGCATATCACATTAGTGCAGACAGATGAAGAGAGGAAAAAATGTCCTGAGCTCATGAGAGAAGACAAAGAATGGATGCACCGGCACCCTATTGCAAACGACTTTACGTCATGACACATTCAAAGTCTTGCAGACCCCAACCAGGTAACCTACATCTACCAACATGACTCTGTACACTTATCAGTGAATTCATGGATTTGTACCATGTTTTGTTTTGGCCAGCCCTAGCTTTCTACCAACCTACTCCTACACCACAAAACAAAGCTCGTCGAGGCAGTCGGTGGTTGGACATCCGTAACACATGTCCCAACCACCTCAACTGATGAAGTTTCAATACTTCATCTATTGATTTGCCATCCCTACCTAGTAATCGTTCCCTAACGACCGAATTGCTTATTCGGTTGTCTCAGGATACACGATGTCATGACAGTTCTTTACTGTAAGGGATGGAAACTTAGAGAACTACAAAAGTCATCACCCAGAAAATAAAAGTACTTAGTAACAGTTCTCAACGCAAAATACTTCGGATCCGTTGATCAGACACCATCAGCAACAACCTACTGTGTGAGAGAACAAATCAGATTCTAGTGGAGGAGAAAATCAGGAAGAAGCGGTGGAAGTGGATAGGACACACACTACGAAAAGCACCTAACTGCGTCACAAGACAAGCTCTCATTTGGAATTCTCAAGGACAAAGGAAAAGAGGAAGACCAAAGAACATATTACGCCGAGAAATAGAGACAGACATGAGAAGAATGAACTAGAAAGGGAAGCCCGGGACAGAGTAGGTTGGATAATGCTGGTGTCGGCCTATGTTCCATTGGGGTCAACAGGTGTATGTAAGTAAGTACGTCCACTTGTCAGTGGCTTAATGGATTTGTACCATGGTTTGGTCTAGTCGCCCCTAGATTTCTTCCAACCTACTCCTACACCACAAAACATAGCTCGTCGAGGCAGTCGGTGGTTGTGCAATCGCAGCACATGTCCCAACAACCTCAAACTCATGAAGTTTCACCACTTCATCTATTGATCTGCCATCCTTACCTAGTACCCGTTTTCTAACAACAGCATTGTTAACCCGGATGTTCCAGGATACACGACCAATCCTTTGAAGACACCTCAGATCGAATACTAGAAACCTACGAACATCCTCTACTCTTACTGGTCATGTTTCATACCCATAAATTAGGACAAATGGAACTGCTGTGTAGTATACCCATCCTTTGGTTAGTAGACGAATATCTCGCCTACGCCAATATAAACTATTCAACAGGTTGTATTCTTCACAACATCTGAATTTCCTGACTTCGATACCCTCCATATATATATATATATATATATATATATATATATATATATATATATTTATGAAGCCATATTGACAGAAAGTTTCAGACAGACAGACAGATGCAACACAGAACTTCGTACGTAAGTACATCACTTCAGGTCACCATACCACATAAGCACAGAGGCGCAACTGTCAGTTCAAATCCAACAGTGATAGCAATAGTAGAATTATTAGCAGCAATGGAGAAGATTAGAGAGCGAAGATATGATTCGAAAAGTATAATTCAGTAAGATAAATTTAGAACGAGAAAGGTAGAGATTATGAGGAATTCAGAAGGTTAGGGTTCGAGAGAACACAAGGAGTGGATGCACCTGCGCCATTGTAAACGATTGTCAGTGACTTCATGGATTTCTGACATGTTTTGGTTTGACCGTCCCTAGCTTTCTACCAACCTACTCCTACACTGCAAAACATAGCTTGTCGCGGCAGTCGGTGGTTAGGCATACGTAACACATGTCCCAACCACCTCAACTGATGAAGTTTCACTACTTCATCTATTGATTTGCCATCCTTACAGAGAATTTCAATTGGAATTAAAGCATTTAATCCTGTAAAGTTCAACTCAATAAAAATACATTGAACCGATCAATAAAACAAAAAGGTAATAAGAACTTACAATTTGTAAAGTATTCGATTTATTATTGTATTTGTGGTTTTCTCCTTCAATTCCATTGAAATTATGTAATGATTGTGAATCAGAGAGATTATCTGTTGTACAGAGGAGAATAAAAAAAATTGAATAGAATGAATAATAAGAAAATCTCTTGAGGGCTTTAGTTTTAATGAAAAATAGATTTGATCAATGAGCCTATGAGATATCAATGGTGAGTAACCCATCTCTTACTTATAGATGTTGAGTAGTTTCAGTGACCGATCTAGTCTCGTATAATACTATTGTGGGTATGAGGGCGAATGCTACTTGCCGGCTGCTCACATTGTGGACGTTCTTCTGAAGAATCAGCAGAAGAAATTGGATTAGCGTTGGTCTTGAGAGAGAGAGAGAGAGCATGACCGCAGAGTCAAATGGACAACTGCTTCAGGCCGGTCACACACGGCCTTTTTATGGGAAGTTTTAAACGTGTTATCTGCGTCTTTTAAACGGCCTTACCACCCGAGACGGGAATCTATGAGGTAAGGTTAGGTGTAACATTTGCAGGGTTGACCGTTTCTAGCATCGCTTCAGATGCCGGTTGTCTGAGGGAAACACCTCACTGCTACTGTCACACCTCGCTAGAGTCAGCAATACGACTTTACCCTCAGACCTTGAGTTGCTGCTTTTAGTCTCATCGTTCTCCAATCAACCTACCTGGCATGGTAGAACCTACAGGAACATATATTCCACCCAATATAACTCGGCTGGGTCATCACGATATCCAAGTCCGACCACCACATCAAGGTAGTATAGCTACGGTCTGGGGTTGAGCAGTGATGTAGTTACAATGACACATGTTTTCTTCAATTTAGTAAATATGTATTCTAAATCGAGAGACACCTTTCGAATTGACTGACAATAGAAAAAGGCCAATAAAATAACACTTTATCTAGATATGGATTACTTCGACAAAATTACTGAATATGATCGATATTACTTATTTGTTTACTTATTGAAACACATAGACATTGATACAAATGTGGCCCCAGAATATTTATGTGTCAGAGAAATTATTGAATTTGTGAGTGAGTTGGGATACTATTGCTCAAACACTGCTACACTAATCGTCTTCCCTTACATTTGTTGTTGCGCGTAGGATAAAATGGCTAGATTATCTGTGAAGTGTACATTGTCCAGCTACATCCAGACTGTCTACTGCATCCCGTACTCCCCCCCTAGATGTTGACGTCTTCATAATCCAATCGATCACTGGGAAGAAGAGAAATGTTAAGAGTAAGCAACCTTAATTGTCACCCGTCTTCACTTGGCAGTCAATCATAGTTAAGAAAAAAAATTTACAACATTGTAAAAGCCACATCTCTGAATCAATGCCATGATAAAAATTATCCTAAACTTGAGCACAATTTAGTAGCTAAATAAACAAAAATATGATAGTTATCACGGACTATATGTTAGGATATTCATCAAATAATATCTTGAAGAAATTATTTTGTAAGTCTAATTCTATTGGTTAACTCCTATTGGTCAATATTTAAGGTCGTCCTAAACTTTCAAGTTCACATACTTTTAAATGTTCTTTCCGATTGGTTGGTTAGTTAGTATTCACGGTCGACCTAACAGTATAAATATGCATCGCCAGTAAAGTTTTATGCTCCTCTTCTTCTTCTTCAGTATAAAACCTCATATTTTCTGGGTGCTTGTAGAATACACTTTCTACGCCAAAGTCAAGACTATTTGATACCGCTAGAGTGGGGGGGGGGGTTTGGGACGCTCGGATTAGAGAGTAGCCTATCGTATCACTGGATCAGCATCATCTTATCTTCGCTATCGTTTACCGACATAAGGTGAACTTGCAATAGCAATCAAGCATATCAATTGATAAGTATAACACTATGATACTCTTTTTTAGATAATATGACAACATAGAAGTTTACACTCAGCTGAATAATTATATGCCCATAGTTTAATACCACATTCCACCAACAATGAGAAACAGGGCGGATAAACAAGCCATCATGATTTTACATAATAATAATTTTCAATCAATCAATCAACTCTTTTTTCTTTTTTCTTTTTCTTACCATTCGAATTGATCATTTTACCGACGATGCCTAAATCACCAAATGTTCGACCATCTGAACCAACATGACCAATATGACGAAAATCATTTTGTGGTAAACTAATTTGATCAGAAGTTAATTTATTCGAGGTGAGGATACGTGAACGTGATGTTGTACCATTAGAAATATGATTATGATTATTATTAATACCACTATTACTACTATTAATACTACAATTATCCATTGGATTGAGTAAATTGACTTTGCCAAATTGAGATGATTGTGTAGTTTCTGTATTGTTGTAAAACAAGAAGAGGAAAGGAAAGATAGGATAAAACTCAAAAAGATAACATCTGTAGACATATATATATATATATATATATATATATATATATATATATGTTCAGATCAATCAGGGTTAGACATTAACACCGTTGGATACCAGCCGGCCAAGTGGTTCGATGGTTAGGTGTTCGCGCACAATACCGAAAGTCCCGGGTTCGAGTCCTGCGAAGTGCAGGATGCGCATGGATGCGCACTGCCACTGATGAGTCAGTCCCATACTAGGATAAAATGGCCGTCCAATGCTTCCAGGTTTCTAATGGTGCTGGTCTAACAATGATTGACTGATGATTTCAAATGTGTAAAAACACTAATCTCCAAAACTCTGCCCCAATATATATATATATATATATATATATATATACAGAGAGAGAGATAGACAGACAGATTGACAGTGTATTCCCCCTGTTGACAAATATTCGAGGATGTATACTGTGTGACTGCACTGAACTCTACTATGTCAAGGCTCATCACTTTTGTAGCCCATGATCTTGACAAACAGTGTTAAATGTACTATCAAATAAGTCTCCCATTTTGGTTATCGTATATCATATTTTTAGGCAAATCCTGTTTGTGTGACGCAGGTAATAAGAAGTCAAATAAGGATTCAGTTGGATGAGTTTATTTCAAGGCAATTGTTCATGCAAACAGTCAGACATGAGAACGAAAAGTGTACAAGTAAAGAGAAATGAAGTGAACAAGGAGAGCGAACCTACTGATCACGGCTTCTCACTAGAACTCCCAGAATTTCTTCAAGAAGTTAGTGACCAGTGGAGTTCAACCTTATCAGGTGTAGGCATTAAATATGGAAGACAATGAGTAAGGTTCAGCTATAACTTTAGACAGATCAAAGTTAGACATTACCACCGTTGGGTGACGGCTCAGTGGTCTAGATGTGCCAGACTGAAGGTCCTACGTTCTGCTGCCGTGAACGGAGGTCATGGATCAGTCAGTCAGTTGCAACGTAGAACTTCGTACGTATGTACATAAGTTCATGTTGCCATACCACATTATTAGCACAGAGACGCAAATGTCAAATCAAATCCCATGGTGATAAAGATGGTAGAGGTATTAATGTTATAATAAAGAAGACTAGGGTTTAAGATATTATTCAAAAAATATAATTCAGTGAGATAAGGTTAGAAAGACAAAGGTAGATCTGCTGACGATTCCAGAAGATTAGGATTTGAGAGAGCTCAAAGAATGGATGCACCTGCGCCATTGCAAACGATTTTGAGCCATGTCGTTCAAGGTCTCTAACCATTGATGACTTTCGTCTCGCGGACCCCAACCAGGTAGT
>CALYCR020000325.1:0-14391 GCA_944470395.2 Schistosoma turkestanicum
TTTCCAATGTTTTCAAACAATTGTCTACCGGATCTCGTTGACTTACGTATTTGTTCAGCAACCCATTCCACAAGTCTATCCACTGAACAATTCATGATGACGGAATCAAGGAAGAAGACAATAGAATTTATGCAGCAAACTCCATAGACACATGTTAAATCATCACTCACATATTACAGAGACGAGTGTATTTATGTGAGATCTAATGGTGACTGCTGACGACTCAAATAGTTTTCAATGAAAACAGGCAACTTGATTATGAATATTACTTCGACAGAACAAATGAATTTGAATACAATTCAGTTGTCGACTGGGGCTGATGACAATTTGAATGTAGTTAGAGATTGTGATCATTTGGTGATGTCATCTTAGGTGAGTGCATTAACAAAGTGTTTATTGAATGTTGAATAACTGTCAAAATCAGCATAAAAAAGTTTGTTTACTTTCTTCTTCATACGATGCTGAATCAGTTGTGTCATCTGGAATAGTGTAAAATAACTCAATGCAATGGTTGAATGCTGAAGTGGGAAATCAGTTCACAAATGTTGTTCTACTTTGAATGGAACATGAATGAATACACGAAACGCAACGACACATATATGCAGAAAACTCACAGCTACTACTTGCATTCACACGATTCAGTATATCTGGTACCAGAAACAGATCACGATACAAATATATAATCAATAAACACTGTAGACTGATGTTAAAAACATGCTAGATTTTCTAACAGAACGGAATAAGTTGACGATTGAATTCTCTCTTCTTCCAAGGATCATGTTCCACATGATAAGATGCAAGATATATTTAAGCGATTCCTAGTAATCACTATTCATTAGTTTTTCACTATAAACTATTCCAATCTTTTTCAGCAAGTTTATCGAAATGCACTTGATTGGTAGATGTTAGTTTGAGGCAAATAAATTCTCTCGCATACAGATTGACAGTTTCTGTGATGTGAGCAACGTAAAACAGTGTTCGTTTGGTGCATGTTTGGTTTCGATCATTGGAAAGTGATGAGGCAAATATTTCTGCACCCCATGAAAACAAACAAACAAACTTCAGACTTACTTTCTCTGATCGAAGTCGGTGTACCGAAAACATCTAAATCAGTTAACAAATTATACAATGTGATATCTCATAACAAGTACCACTACACAAAAGATACAGGTTTCAAATCAATCATATTTTTATTTTCAATGAGGTTAAATGATCAATGATAGAGTTTGAACAATGAACAACTCACCATTACAACATACAACTACAATGAGCAGTAATGCAGTGAAGCTTGTTATTCTCATTATGGATAGATAATTTAGATGAAAACAACTTGTACTTATATAGTATTTGTTATAGGATACTGGTAAACGGAGGAATACAGGTAAAGTGAAGATATTTTGAACCAATAACTGATTAGGTAAAATGATTGGATATTTGTGTCTGTCTGTTGACAGTGCTGATTGGCGTAAACATTGCGATTATAACCAAACTCACTGCACTCACTACACAACACTTTGACACTTTCACATACATATATGTAACATTTTACCAATCAAAGCTTTAAATCATCTACAAAAATCATTCACTGAGTAGGTGGTTTAGTTTTTGTTGTTGTAAATCTTCTCCTGTGGTGGTCAAATATCTGCGTGTGTTCTTAAGCTCGTTAATTAGCTCGTCTAGACAATTGTTACAAAGTAGCGTCTGACGGTTTCATAAATCAGAAGATGAATTCGAAGTATTTTCGGACACACCACAAAGCGAAGTTGAAAAGCAGCAAATAAAGCGTACGAAACGACGTGAATTGAAGGCTAATGAACCAACTCCTCGGATTACAATGCGAACGAATGGGCGAATGAAGCGAATGAATAGGCGAAGCGCGTTGGAGAAGGCTAATGAGCCAACTCCTTGAACAGAGCATGACTAAGAATTTATAGTCAGACATGCACACACATGAATAAAAGCGACGAATAGTTGACAAGATCAAATGACAAGTGGTGAGACACTTCATGTGAGCTCACCGTACAAATCAGACAATAATAAGAACGAATGGTACATACAGATTGTCGCTCCCAATACAAATGGCTTGGTTAAATAAATTAATCCAAAAGGCTTAACCAAGTTAGATGTAATGGAACTGGAATATGTGTGGAGGCAGTACACTCTTTCGAATTCAAATTGTAGATAAAATAGCTAAATTCTTGAAGTTACACGTGACTCCTATGATGATTGTAATTTGAACAAGGTAGCTGTTATTATGAGAAGGTCAGTGTCTTGAGGAATTACGTGGTTCGCTCCCAATCAGCACAACGGTTGAAAATAGTTCGTTTTCAATCTGAATTTAGATTTATGCTGTTTTTAATTAAAAGTAGAAGGTTGGAAGAAAATTTTATGATCAGTTAAAACCAAGAAGCATAAGATATGTATGGTCAAGTAACTTGAATTTATATTATACAGGGATGAACAATCGGTATTATGTTTAGACGACTAATCTTTTCGATGACAGCAACACAAATAGAAAGTTGCGCGCAAGTAAGTAAGTAAGTAATGGTTTTTAGTACAGTTAAATAAAAGGAGTACAATAAAACAGTCATTGTTACAAATTGTGTACAATAATAAATGTTTCCATTTCACAAATTGTGTTCTGTTCTCAAAAGAAATTCACTACAGCACTTCATCATTTCTTGAACACTAATTCTTTCCATAAGTATGACCACTGTTCGAGTTGGTAATTTGTAGACTCATAGAAATGTAGAACAACTGGATCGGGTCACCTATTGCAAAGTAAATTCTTCGTTCATGTGTCGCTATTTTAATGTAATGTGGAGTTTTAGAAATAAATACTCACAAATCACACATCAACAGTTGTAAAAAGGCTTTCTATAGCGAAATCTAATTCTACTCTGTAGGAAAATACTGTTCATAGTTAGATTCGAATCTGTGTCCAATACATACATACACATATGTATACCACAATTTACATCGATTTTACAATCAACTTACTTGGTTTCTCTACATTGTCATCATTTGACAAGGATGCGGATTTTATGTTTTGATATAATTTCTAAAACGTATATCATCAAATGTTCTGTTTGAATTCAATTGTCAACATCACACTCTACAACAATTCAGTAGTATTCTCAGACAAAATCGGAATTCTCTGTGCCTTAGACTGTTAGTTATTTTCATAATTAATTGTAGTTATGTCATAACTAACCAATCAAATTGTGGTTTAAGCGCTCATCACGTGATCTGATCTGACGTGTCTGTAAACCTTCTTTGTTGTAAATGACCTACAAATTGATTGACATCATTATCTTATTATATTGATGTGACTCATAACTTGACTCATTTCCATAAGACACGCTATATTGGTCGGTATGTTTGCTCATCTTACTGGATGATAATTGTAATTTCCTTATTGATTGTACTAATTTAATTGTTTTTATGTTTAGAAACAGATAAAGTTTAAAGCAAAAAGTTGATCTTGTTCTGACTATAGCTTTCCCATAGACTCCGTGCTCGACAATATTGCGTTTACCATTCTAGAATTACATCTGTAGGACAAATTAAATCCTTCATAGAATGTGATTTCACTGATTACTTGTCATTCATTAAGTATGCAAACATTTCATTCAACCCTCTAAAAAAACTTCTAAACGAAAAGCTATTGATATTTCATCAGTCTTCAAACTACCGATGACAACCTTTTTTCACTTTCCTTTCTAGAAAAAAACACCAAAGTTGTACATTTTATTGAGGTCACGATGTGCTAGATTTTATTTGTTTAAACCAGAGAGTAGTAGATGAGTAGATGAAGTAACTCAGCCTCGTTGTACTTCATCATACCACTTTCATTGTTTCGTAGATAAATCACATGACATTGTACGTTGAAAGAAAAACATTGTTTTTTTCAATTATTAATCATGCAACATTGTAAAATCTTTAGATTATAGACAGTTGAATTTGAAATGAACTAGTCAAGAATATTCCGTCTGATACTTTCTTATCAGCTGGTTTTAACTGAAAAATTTCAAATTTGATAATCAAATTTACTAATCACATGCCACGTTGATGAACTTGTGTTTTTTCAAAGTTAGCCATACTGGTGTAGTAGACTGAGAGAAAATGATAAATCAGATATTCTATTAAATGAGAACTGGTTGTTGTTTGATAAGAGTCAGTCTACAATAGTGTCAGCTGACTCCTTGATAGAATTATTAAGGCTTCAAATTGATGTACGGTGATTATTGGTTCCTCATTCGAGATCAAACTATTTCTAACCACATCAATGATTGTTTTGTGAATTAAAGTAAGATGAGTTGTCATCAGTAAAAGTATGATGGATAAATGAATCTTTTTATAAGATCAAATGGTGTGTGTCATATTGAAATGAGTTGTCAATGTGATTGTTGACAAACAGTTATTAGTGACCTGGGATCGCACTCCGATTTGCTCGAATGACAGAATGTATTTTAGATCGGATTTCCTTAAATTATTCCTAGTCGAATCCTGTTTGCGTAAAGACGCTTCATCATCATCATCAACAGCAACGTAGAACTTTGCACGTAAGTACAGCAGTTTAAGTTGTCATAACACGTTAGCACAGAGATATAATTGACAATTCAAATCCCATAATAGTAGACGTAGTTGAAGTATTAGAATTAGTCGGAGAGGTGATGATTAGCTGAGAAGTTTAGAATTTCATAAAACACATAGAGTAAATGCACCTGCACCATTGCAAACAGTTTTGAGCCATGTCATTCAGGGTCTCTAACCATCGAACGGTACCCTCTGGCAGCCCCCAACTAGGTAGTCTACATCTACCGACATGACAGTCCACTTGTCAGTGACCTCATGGATTTCTGCCATGTTTCTTTCTGGACGCCCCTAGCTTTCGTCCAAGCTATTCTTACTTCGCAAAACATAGCTCGACGAGGCAGTCAGTGGTTAGCCATTCGTAACACATGACCTAACCACCTCAACTGATGAAGTTTCAATGCTCCATTTATTGATCTGCCATCCTTACCTAGAACTCGTTCCCTAATGATTGCATTGCTTACCAGGCTGTCCCACCATACTCGAGAAATGCTTCGGGGACACCGATGATCGAAAACTAGTTACCTACGAATATCGTCTACTGTCACTGGCCATGTTTCACAACCATAATGTAGGACGGAGTGAACTACCGCGCGGTAAACTCGTCCTTTGATCAGCTAACGGATATCTCGTCTTCGCCATAATTGACGCACGTCGGCAAGAGCTAATCGAGCCTTCTCCATCCGAGCTGAGATTTCGTCAGTTGTCAGGCCATCAACACTGGTGAGACTGCCAAGATAAGTGAAGCGGTCTACACGCTCAACTACTTCACTTTCAATCACTAATTCAGGTGCCGCTGAAACCCAATCTTGAAGCAACATTTCCCATTTCGAGGGTGATAACCGCATCGCGAACATCCTTGCATTGTTGCTTAGGGTAGTCAGAAGACTATGCATTTTGTCAGCGTCTTCACCAAGTAGGACAATGTCATCGGCATATTCTAAGTCAATAAGTGAGCCACCTGGTAAAAGGTCTACTCCTGAAAATTCAGATGAGGATAAGGTTATTTCTAGGAGCATGTCTATGATAAAATTAAACAAGAATGGAGAGAGTGGACATCCCTGACGGACACCACTTGAAGTGAAGAATTCCGATGACAGTTCGTCATTAAGCTCTCACTCGACCAGTGGTGTTCGAGTAGACAGCTTGTATAAGGTTAATAAACGTATTTGGCACACCTTTCAATGACAGACACTGCCACAGAACCTCACGATCCACTGAGTCAAATGCCGCCCTCACGTCCAGGAAAACAACTATTGTAGGACGCCAAAGTGGGTGTCTATGTTCCAGGACCTGTCGTAGTGCGAAGACGTGGTCTATACAACCACGTCTAGGTCGAAAACCAGACTGGTTTACTCTGGTCTGATCTTCACGAGCACTAATAAGGCGTCTAGGTATAATCGAGGTTAACAATTAAGAAACTATATAAGTTAGACTTATTCCCCTGTGATTGTCAAAAGAAAACTTTCATCCTTCCTCATAAATTGGGACAGTCAGATGGAAATACCCCCAGTTCCCAGATTCTATCTAAGATCCCGGTCAATCTTGCTGCCAAAACTGGACCACCATCCTTACAGATCTCAGAGGTCAATTTATCAGGACTCGCTGCTCGCCCTAACTTCGAATTTTCTATAGCTTTCTCAACTTCATAAAGACGAGTAGGACTCATGTCGGTTTCCCATTCAGGATGACTGAAGATCGTGGGCAACCGAAATGTGTTCTGCCGAACGATCCAATCGCCCGGATTGAGAATGAATGATACATCCATCCTTTTCCGAGATAGTTTCTTATATGGGTTCCTAGTACCGGCTTAACTGATAAGTCTGGATAGTTCGCAACAGTTGCCTATGGCTGCTCATTTTTTCAATCTCCCTTGCTTTCGCTACCCACCACTGTTCTAGACCATTACGAAGGCTTTTTATCAGCATGCACCTCAGCTGACTGCGATTCACATCGTGCTCAGAGCCAGGATGGATGAGCTTTCGAGCATCCATCAGTTCCGTAGTTGCTACTGAAATCTACGGCCACTTCCTTAACTTATGATTTACCTTACTAGGAAAAATCAGTGCTGTTTCCACAGCAACGACGGCTATCGAAAGCCAAATACGGTCTATTTTGGATGAATTTATAACACACATACACTCATATAATTATGTGTGGAAATATGGCGCCGGCTATAATCAGTTTGTTGAAAGCACAGAGATTTGCAAATCTTTCACCGTTCTCGATCTTCTTCTCTCAGTTAATATCATCCAATGATGCCTTCATATCCGCTGTTTTCTATCTCATCAGTATAGTCAAGTCGTTTCTTGACGATTGACTGCAGCCTCTCATAGAATTGACTCATAACCTCCTCATTGTTTTCATTAGTTGGCGCATAGGACTAAATGATATTCATTGGGATCCACTGTTTCATTGTTTTGAACGATGTACTTGCACAGTCTTAAGTAGAATAAAATATTATCAACTTAATGTTGACTACACTTAAGTAGGAAAAGCTCTCTGCTACTCAGACTACTAATACCACTATCAATCTTGTTCAAAAGGTGTAAGAAGTTGAAGCCCTCATACTTACCCTCACCTCTCATACATTTATTGTTATTGATAGTCAGTACTCATAATTAGTTAAATCAAGTTAGAAAATAGTGACAGTACTGTGCAACGTTAGACAATGATATGAATAGTTTTAGGAGGTATACGATTATATGTAATTTTGTGGTGAATGAGTTCACTCCGTCCAGTTTATCGATTTATTGATTTGTCAAATTATCTACACAGATAAGAAATAGTAGATGATTGGATGTACTTAAAAGGAAACGATGCCTCACCTGAGTTTCATTTGTTAGTTGGTATACATCAAAATTATGTACCGGACGATCTGAAGTAAACGATATTTACTTTGTTGTGAACCTATTTAGAGTAGTGGTCACAAGGCAATGTTTACGTTGGAAATCATTTCACACTAAGGAATCTGAATAATGGGACTCTGGTCGGCTAGTCACTCAGTGATCAGTTTATTCTAAACATCTCAGACCAATGTCCGGGCTAATGACATATTAGGTGGGTGCGTTAACAAGGAGCCTTGAGGTTACCAAGTGATGGATGGTTTGTTTAGTGGCTCAGTTGAGTGCTTACTCCTATATGTGTCCTACCCACTTACAGCGTTATTTTCCTAATTTCTCCCTAAGCCGCAATTCGGTTTGCTCTATCCCACAGTAAGTTGTTGCTTATGATATCTCACCAACGGACCCACAATATCTTGCCTAGATAACAGTTTATAAATACCTAGATCTATTGAATAATTCCTTTATCAGTTCTCCATAATTTCGCTGCATACAAAAGAACTGTTTTGACATTTGTATAGAAAATTGTGACTTTAGAATTGAGTGGTAAGCTAAAGCCAAGTTCACTAATCAGTACTTGGCAAGTTAGTAGTTCATTTTATTGATGAGATTTGGATAAGTTTTGTTGTACATTATTCTTGCATTCTCAACTGTTTTGTGGGCAGAGGGAAAGAGATACCTGAATATAAAAATAACACTGATTCATGAGTAAAACAGTGTGTCAATCATGTTTTTACACAGCAAGTTCAATGATGTAACACGCATTACTAGTGTTGTGCAATAAAGTGTAAGGTAGTCATTATGTGAGTGTTTCATGGAAATGCTTGTCTGATGTGTTTGAAGGTGTATTATATTGTGAAACGATTTAAGGGAAACCATCATAAATGAAGTAATGGCAAGAAATGATTTCGGTTTAGGATTTCGCACAATCCCAATTAGATGTGCGTTACAGAATATACAACTATGTGTTAGGTAAGCATGAACGATGATATCGTCTGTAGTAACTTGAATAAAATATACCAAAAATCAAGAACATACTGAGAATTAGTTTGATTTCTCCTCATAAAATTACATACATCTAATTCGAACACAGCAACATCAGTAGACTCCATCGCGAATAGTATAGCTGAGTTTCATTATGATACTAATGAAAACGTTACTTCTGACATGTGGTCCTGGTGTGATGAAGACCTATTTGAATTTGGTTTTGCTGATCAAGATGATGCTTGGAGGATTCGGCTGCTATATCAAAAGTAGGGTGCAGGTGAGCTGGACAAGTACCTAATTGGATTCTGTCTTTCAACCCACATTACCATTCATTGTCATACATAGTACAGTTATTAAGCCAACAGTTCGGAGACAACTTTTTACTGCCTAATACTCGTTATCGATGTTTGCAGCCTTCAGTCTGAAACCTTCATAAACATATGTACACGGTTACTGTGTTAACTGGATCAAGATCGTAAACTCACTCGTAGTGACATTACCAGAGTATGAACGCCTCATTAATCTGTAACGTGACACGTCTGTGATTCAGAATGGTGTATCTAGTTGATCTGAAATACGTGTAGTGCAATAGGCACCTGAACAGAACAACATTCCCCTTGCTACACCCAGCCCATGCCAATCCAGCTCAGTCTGACAGCAGATAACGAATCACCCTGTTCCCTACTGGTACTGTGGTGCATGGCACTATGTGCGAGGCTGCCCATTTAGGCAACATCGATGCAGAAAGTGTACAGTCACAGATCATAAAGACGGTTTTTGTCTTGAGAGGAAGCCAAACCGATATTAGAAGTACCAAATGACTGTTCCTAGATACAGTACCAGTTCGCTGATCCTAATATCTTCTTGTCAAAGCTCATCACCAGGTGACAGGAAATTCATCACCCTAAATATTCATTGGCATTCGTTTACACTGCAGATAGATACAACTTCAGACGTCATCATTCTCTCACGTAAAATTTAGGCCGAAATGGGCCGCCCAAGAATGCAGCGAACAACAAACAAGCCTCGTATTGTATGTGATATTGTTTGGATATTCATTTAATATCCTAAGTGAATTATTGGTGAATTACTATTGGTCAATTCCTACTAGTCAATTTTATGGTCGTCCTAGATATCAATGTCACGTGCTCCAATCTTGTTCCTTATTGGGTATCCTGAATTTCAATGTCACTTCAAATGTTACTTCACTGTCAATAGCATAGACTTTGAAGCTGTTTCGTATTCGACCTAAATGTATAAATACGCATAATCTGTAACGTTTTATGACCAGGAAGAGGACCAGGACCCGGTCACGGATCTCTAATCCATGATCATCATTCTCTTCCGACTAGGTAAACTCGTAATAGTTCAAACATATCAAGTTGACGTGTTTACGTACAGTCATAACAGATAGTTAACTTCGTTTGTTAATTAGTTTGTAAATTAGTTCGGCATCATACAGCATTTGGTTTGTACGACATGAAATGACAATTGGTCATTTCGAAAAAGTGAATAAGACCGAATTATCTTGAATGAAAATATTTATTGGAATGAAATTTTCATGTTTAATTAACTCAGATTCATTTATCTACAGTGAAACATGGTAACGAAACGAAATTATTCATTTGTATTGATGAAGTGACAGTGTCTCAATGATTTAGATGTTCAACTAGTATCTCTTACAATACCAGTTCAAGAACCCCTATTCTTTTTTTACAATCGGTAACCAGATGTCGGCAATAGAGCTGGTTTCCTAGAGCTTTGACTGACTACAAAACCAAATACAATAATCTGTGTTTGGCAAGTTAGTAGTTCATTTCGGTGATGAGATGTGCATAAGTTTGATTGTACATTATTCTCGTAATATCGAATGTGATGGGAAGAGAGAGAAATTTATGCTTCGAGATGAAAATTAACACTGGTTTACACACACCATTGTGTGTCACATGAAGTATAATGATATGACACCTAATACAAGTGTTTAATGTGGGACTGTAAATTGTTCTGTGTGTCTGTGTTTCATGGAGATGCTTGTCTGATATGCTTTCAAGTGTATTACGTTGTGATACTATTTAAGGGAAGCCAAGGTAAATGAAGTGACGTGAAGGAATGATTTCGGTGTGAGATTTCGTACAATTTCGATCAGATTTGTGTTACAGAATACGCAACTATGCACAACACGGTAAGCAGCTTTCAATGATCAACGAACGATTCAAAACTTCAGTAAAATACACATCACAATCAATCAAGAACATACTGAGAGTTAGTTTGATTTCTTCTCAGAAAATTACCTACAGTAAGAACACAACGGATGTAGTTTCTTTTGAAATGAAGTTACATCAAATGTGATCCAGAAATCATCATGAATTTGGTCGGATCGCATTCAAACTTCATATCAGTTATGCTGAATATGAGAAAAGTGTTTCTATTGTGCAAGTCAAGTACACCAACTAGTCGAGTAAACAATTCTCAGCTGAATTTCGATAACTTACGCCTTTGTTCTTCAAACCATTGCATAAATTCTTCAACTGTACATTTCATGATGACCGAATATAAAAACAGACAATGGAATTTATGCAGTAAAGTTCTAAGGTGATTGTTAAATCATCACTCACATATTACCGAAATAAGTGTATTTGTGTGAGATTTTACTGGTGATGGCTGATGACGATTCATATAATTTCGAATGAATACAGTCTGTAGTGCCTTCACATATAATATTCCAGTTCGCTTACATCTAACTTGATTAAGCCGTTTCGATTAATTTATTTAACCAAGCCATTTGTTTAGCAACAACTCATATGTACCATTGGTATTTTTTATTATCTGGTTTGTATGAGCTTGTACGACTGAACATTGCTTACGCATACGCGCTTACTCATCCTTTTCGCTTTAATGTTAATCTCTTAATATCCCTATGAACTCACATGACGTGTCCCACTTGTCATTTGACCTGGTCAATCATTCGTCGCTTTTATGCATTTCTGTGCATGCCTATTTCGCTTGTCATATGTCTGTCTTATTTATGCCTGACTATATATTCTTACATTTAATGTAAATATATATTCTTAGTCATACTCTATCTCTTTGAGTTGGCTCATTTGTCTTCTCCGATTCGCTTCGCTTTGTGGTGTGTCCCGAATAAACGTATTCATCAATATGAGTTCATGTTCTGATTTATAAACCGAGCTTAAGAACACGCAGATACATCGACACACTACAAGTCAATTTGATCATTGATCATTACTTTGATATAACAAATGTGTTAGAATACAATGCAGCTGTCGATTAGTGCTGATATAAAAATTGAAATGAAATAAGAGTTTGTGTGATCATTTCACATATCATAAGTAATGTTGCCTTTCTATAACTGATGTCTTAGATGAATGCTTCAATAAAAAGTTTATTGAATATCAAAGATCAGTCAAAATGACTAAACAAATAGGATTACTTTCTACAGCATCTAATGTCTCCCCGTTTGACTCATCTGGGAAAGTGTAAAAACAGGATAAAAAATGAGTCACAAACGTTCTTCTGCTTTGAATGAAACATGAATATATATGAGAAGTAAATCGATATAAATATGGAACTCACCACCACTATCTACGCCGACCTGATTCTGAAATCCTTGTATCGACAGAACATTACAACAAGACAAATATATATTGTCAAAACACTGTAGATCATGGTCAAACATGCGGAATATGTTGACTAATAAATCCTAGCTTCATTTAACGATGAGGTTTTACATGATCAGATTCCTAGTTATCACTGTTCATAAGATTTTCATTATGAAACAGTCCAATTTACTTCAGTATGTTCATTGAAATGCACTGGATCTGTAGATGTCTAGTTGAGGCAAAAAATGCTCTCAAATAGAGATCAACATTTTCTATGATATGAGCAACGGAAAAACAGTGTTTCTTTGGGAGCATTTTCATTTTGAACAATGATTAGACAAATATTTCTGCATCACTGAACACAAACAAACAAACAAACTTCAGACTTACTCTCTCTGATCGTATTAGGTATACCGGATACATCTAAATCAGTTAACATATTACAATGTAATATCTCATAACAAGTACCACTACACAAAAGATAAACATTTCAAATCAATCATATTTATATTTTCAATAAGATTAATTGATCAATGAATGCTTGTTTTACAAGATAGAGTTTGAACAACGAACAACTCACCATTACAACATACAACTACAATGAGCAGTAATGCACAGAAGCCTGTTATTTTCATTATGGAGAGATAATTTAGATGAAAACAACTTGTACTTATATAGTATTTGTTATAGGATACTGGTAAACGGAGGAGGACAGGTGAAGTGAATATATGTTGAACCAATAACTGATTAGGTAACATGATTGTATGTGTCTATTGACAGTGCTGATTGGCGTAAACATAGCCATTTAAACCGACCACACTGCACGACACAATACTTTGACATGATCACACATGAATATGTGACATCCAACCAATCAAAGCATTGATTTCAATTCATAAAATAATTTCAGCTTTGTACGAAGAGATGAGATCATTTGAAATCATCCCCATGATACTTTTGAAGTCAGGACTACATCTAAAGAACATTTGGAAAGAGATATTCAGACCTCATCATACTAGTCTATTGATGATTTATCCTGTCTCAGTGAGACCTGGATGTAACTGGACTAGAATTATACATCATTCCAGAAGAGTTGATCATGTCTTGATGTGATGAATTTGAAGTCTCAGTCATCGCCGTGATTAAATACAGAATCTTATAATTTCATTTATCGTTTCACAGAGTTTGATTCAAAGTAACAACAGCTATTTCTATGATTAGAACGAATCAGAAAATACATCAGATTATTAGATAGAATCTGATGTGATATCATGTTTAAACCTCAGTACCAAATTTTCCAGTGAATTGATTGAATTCGGTTTACTTTTCTAACTCAATGTACTGCATTAGGACATGATTTATCTCTCAGTTTGTCATTGTGATGTGGTAAATATTAAACTGTACACTTTTGATGAAAATACTCTTCTACCAGTATGCAATGTGATGTGATCATGATCGGAATCGGATTCTCAATTCAGTAATCCTTCTTCATGATAAGTTGTCTTTGTAAGGAGATACTTTTTGTACATGTGTGATTACTCTCTCTCCAGAATCGTTTGTATCTATACAGAGAATTATATTCACCTTCTTGAAAGATTCAAGTTGACATATAGTTATGAGAATAGAAGTAAGTAAAGTGTGTATTTACAGTTAGAATTTTGTGTTAACTGGTCAAGGGTATCGAGAGCGAATCCAGTTGTATTCGTGTTGTAAATTTTATTTGGTGATTTCGTGGTGTCGAAAGAACACCGAAATTACACTGAAAAAGTGGGTGAAATAAAGAGTAGTGACATCAAAGATGACAGCAACACAAACAGAAAGTTGCACGTAAGTAAGTAAGTAAGCAACGGTTTCTAGTGCAGTAAAACAAAAGGAGTACAATGAAAAAGTCATTGTTACAATAATAAATGTTTCCAATTTACCAATTGTGTTCTCTTCTTAAAATCATTCCACTACAATAACTCATCATTTCGCGAACAATCTACTTCTTTCCATAAATGTGAACATTAGTTGAACTAGTAATTTGCAGAATTGTAGAACAACTGGAAGGAATCATCCTTTGAAAGGTAAGTTCTTCGTTCATGGTGTCAGTGTTTTAATGTAATATCGAGTTTTACAAATAAATTCTGACAAATCATACATTAACATTCCTAGATGGACTTTCGATAGCAAAACGCCAGTCTACTTTCAGTGAAAATACTGTTCATACTTAGATTCGAATCTGTGTCCAATACATACAGATAGATATGTATACCACAATTTACATCGATTTTACAATAAATTTACTTGATTTCTCTCAACATTGTCATCGTTTGACAAGGATGCGGATTTTATGTTTAGGTATA
>CALYCR020000326.1:0-14413 GCA_944470395.2 Schistosoma turkestanicum
TGACGTACGTACGTACTAAGTTCTACGTTGTTTCTGACTGACTGACCATATCACAAGATAAAGATCAGTTTGTTGGCCTAAAGCATAATAAGATGTGTATCTCTATCAGTATCTCACTGATTGCGGACAGTCCTGAAGAAATTTTATCGATTTTGTAACAAATGCTAGTTTAAGTAGGTAATGCTGCGGCGAAAATTCGCACTTTCCACACGAGGAAAGTGTATCAAATCTTCTCAGATTTTTTATGAACGTTGCAATGGTTGTATTTATCCATATTATTTAACGAACTATCGGCTACCCGTTGAGATTTTTTGAAGAAAATCATAGTTCCACTCTAACAAGGTTGAGCAATTAGGCTACTAATAGAAACTAGACCGTAATCCTGAAAAGTTTTATTCGTACTCATTGTTTATGTAACATACTTGTTAGAATCTACTTCTTGTGATAGTTTTAATACTCAGGTCCAATCGTACATCTGAATTTGAGCTAGAGCTTTCGCGCTCTGGGTAGGGTAAAAACGTAATTATTGTATGCCCGAAAATATCTGGTTCACTATTGGTTCGACCCTAACCAATTTAGTTTATAAATGACTTTAAAACTGAAGATTCTTACAACCGTAACGTGCTAACTTATGCATATACATATGCAAATACATTAAACCGTAACCGATCTGAATGATTAGCGTTTCTTTAGTGAGTTGCTTTTATACGAGATGGGGTCGCTAACCCCATGCACAACCCTTCTCCTTTATCCGTGCTTGAGTCCGGCTTCAGGAGGAGAAACATACCTAAAGTCAAATATTGAACAAACTAACTTTCATTTACTCATCCTCTGTTTGTAAAGACTTCCGGGCACGAGCCACCTAGACCTGAAAGAATATCTTCCAGTTTGGATGCGACTATTTTCGCAATGAATTGAGGATATCGCATCAATATATCAACTGGGATGTTCCGCAGCGTTGTTTTTAATATGTTGAATAGTTAGAAACTATAATAAAAGTTCAAAAAATCCGTCTCTGATATCAATTTCGCACGTACCTCTTCTGTCTCCCAACAAGCAGCTGTGTTGTAGGGTCTTATGTCTGTATCTAAGAAGCCTGATATCTTGAAAAATATCACTGGATAAGTTGCATTATACAAACAAAGAAAAGTCATAGATCTCATATAACTACAACGAACAACCATCCGAGTGGCATTGTAAATCATGAACCATTTTCTAACGCATCAGTCCTAGTAATTATTAAGAAGACATCAACTTTCACGCTGTACATAGTCGTCAGCCTTCATTTGGACAACTGTCCAGTGAGTTAGAGGGGGAATTTATTAAACTTGTGTAGTAATAAAATAGTGAATCTTTTAGAAATCCGAAACTTTTCCTCGAGATACTTACTCTAGTGTTAACTAACCGGAATCTCAGTGGTATTTACTATTTATGAACAGTGATTTCTATTAAACATTAGCCTTGTAAAATTATTAAGCACATACCCGAACCTGGCTGCTACCTTGACGTGGTGGTCGGGCTTGCCTATCGTGATGACCCAACCGAGCTATATTGGCTGGAACATATGTTCCTGAAGGTTCTACCACGCCAGGCAGGTCGATTGGAGAGGGCGAAGTCGTACTGCTGACTTCATATGGGTGTGACATCAGGAAGGTGTTTCCCTCGGACAACCAGCATCTGCAGCGATGCTTCCTTCTCACAGGGAAGGAAGGGTTAGAAAAGGTCGACCCTAAAAATGTCACACCTCACCCTACCTCACGGATTTCCGTCTCCGGCATTAAGGGCTGCCCATTAGGGGCTTTTAAACAAGAGAGGAGCTAATACTCAAAAAACTTTTAATAAAAAGGCCGTGTGTGACCGACCTCAAGTAGTTGTCCCTTGGGCTCTGCGGTCACGCTCTCAGGTCTTTAAGACCAACACTAATCTACCTTCCTTTTCAGGTTCCTCAAGAAACACCATCCCACGGTGCGGGCAGTCAGGAAGTGACAACCGCCCTCATACCCGTAACAGCACACGAGACCGAATTGATCACAATCAAATTCTCCCTACACCCCTTGACATCTCTCTTATCTCCACGACTAACTCTACTCACATTCCTTTAACTCACTGCACCGCTGATACAAACTGTATGAGTTCAAGAAACGTTATTTCTGGTTTATTGAAACCGCGTATAATGTGCGGACATTGTGTCAAACATGGAAACAGGCTTCATTAGCTAGAACTCTGGAATCCTGTGAGATCGAGGTATGTTCCGTCTCCGAAACGCGCATACAGGATCCTAGTAAAATCATTAATTTGATTTCAAAAATAAAAAAGCAGCTCGATTTACTCTTCGTGTATCCGGTAGCCCTGATGCTGCTTCCCAGAGTCTCGCTGGCGTAGGTATAGCATTAAGTCCTAGGGTAGAACTGTCTCTCCTAGAATGGATCCCAGTAGATATTCGCTTACGCGCTCTCCGACTAAATGGGACAGTAGGGATTTGGAAAGATAGGGACATTCTCAGTTGCCTCCTCGTCTTATCTGCCTACACTCTCACTCACGGCAGTTCAGATGAGGTGAAAGATGAGTTTTACAGAAACCTCTCTAAACTTCTTCAAAAAGTTAAGCGCTCTGAAACAGCAATAATGGCTGGTGACTTCAATGCTCAAGTAGGTAGACTCAGTGAAAAGGAAAGACACCTGGGTGGATCTTATGGTGTCACTGCTCAAAGAACGGACAATGGCGACCGTCTGATGCAGCTATGCTCAGATAGTCGCCTATTTCTATCAAACACTAACTTTAAGCATAAGGACAAACATCTTTTGACCTGGCGACCCCCAAAATTGTCTCAACGTTGGACACAACTAGATCACATTGCCATCAGCCACCGATGGAGGAGTTCGATAGAGGCCTACTGGACGTAGGAGAGACACCGCAAGGAAACCTCTTAGGGTTCTCATTAATGATAATAAAGCTAAGAATATATTTCAGGAAAAACTAGAATGATAGTTAGGCGACCATGTAAGCGATTCCCCTCCGGAGGCAGGTTGAAATGATATCAAGAAGTCTGTGGAAACAGCAGTGATATATGCTAATAAGATAAACCATAAGTCTAGGAAGAAGCCGTGCATCTCAGTAGCATCCACCGAACTGATAGACGCTCGGAAACTCATCCTACCTGGCTTTGAACATGACGAAGAGCGAAGTCAGATTAGGTGCAGGCTGATAGAAAGCCTACGAAATGATCGCAAACATTGGTGGGTGGTGAAAGCGAGAGCGACGGAAAAGGCAGTGGCGATAGGCAACAGCAGACAGTTGTTCCGACTTATCAAGGAAAGCGGTATTAGGAATCCGAATGTGAGTGAGGCTATCTCGGAAAAGGATGGGACTAGTACTTATACTCAATCCAGGAGATTGGAACGATGGGCAGAAAACTTCAGGGATCAGCTCAACTGGCCTTCACCCACACTTCGGTTACCCACGATCCCCAGTCATCCTGAATGGCAAGTCGACGTAAACCGTCCGAATCTTTATGAAGTAGAAAAGGCTATATGAAATCTGAAGCAAGGGAGAGCAGCAGGACCTGATAGATTGACCCCTGAGACTTTTAAGGATGATGGTTCAGTTTTAACAGTTAGATTGACTGAAATCTTAGGCAGGATTTGGGAACTGGGCGTAATACCATCTGACTGGTCTCAATCACTGATTGTTCCGGTCTATAAGAAAGGACTAAAATCCTCTTGTGACAATCACAGAGGAATAAGTCTAACTAATATAGTATTTAAAATATTGGCCTCATTGATACTCCGACATCTAACGAAAGCTCGAGACGAGCAGACTAGAGGAAACTAGGCTGGTTTCAGGCCTAAATGTGGATGTATAGACCACATTTTCACACTACGGCAGGTCCTAGATCAAAAACACAAGTTCAGACGCCCCACAATTGTAGTATTACTCGACCTTGAAGCGGCATTCGACTCTGTCGGTCGCGAAGTTCTGTGGCAGTATCTGTCATTAAAAGGTGTACCAAAGAAGTACATTAACCTTATACAAGCTCTCTACTAGAACATCACCCGCCGCTTCACTTATCTCGATAGTCTCATCAGTGCAGATGGCTTGATGACTGACGAAATCTCAGCACGGGTACAGAAGGCCGGTTGGCTTTTGCCAACCTGCGTCACTTATGGCATAGGCAAGATATTTGTATGCTGACTAAAGGATAAGTCTACTGCGCAGTAGTTCGCAGCAGTTTGAAATCGTCTGCAATGGTGCAGGTTCATTCACTTTTTGTGTTTTCTCAAATTCTAACCCTCTGAATTCTTCGTCATCTCTATCTTTCTCTTTCTTACTTTATCTCAATGAACTATACCTTAATCTTCTCCATGATTGCTAATACTATTGGTACCACTGTTGGATTTTACATGACAGTTGAGTCTTGCTGCTGATGGGTTATGGCAACCTGAAATGATGTACATACGTACAGAGTTCTGTGTTGTATCTGCCTGTCTAATTGAGTACATGATTTTCATTAAGGCGACCTTCAATTTTGTTAAACTTCATGTAAGTTAAGCTGGCCATTATTTGTACAACTTTAAAGGTTTTGAAAGAGAAAGAGCTGTAACGTTTGTCCAACACACTGATCAATAACAACTAATCTGTGAAGAAGAAGTATAATTTAGTGTCATCGCATTGTTAGAGTCATTCGCCAGCATTAATAAAGAAATTTTCTGTGGTAAGTGTTTACACGATTGGCTGATTTGAGAAAGGACTTCGCCTTCACTATGGCTTACCTCAGGTATCATGCACTGTACTCATTTTAACGCTGTAATTTACATTACTTATAAGTAGTTTGAACTACACTTTTGAATTTGTGGGCTAGAAGTGCAGCTCGTTCGTTTCGTAAAATCTTCATATGAGACTCAAGAAGTACGTTAATGTTTCTAATATTAAGGAAGGAAAGAAATCAAAGTGGCTATTTTATTTTAAATCTTGTTACTTTTTTATGCACTTGATAATAACTACATTCAAGAGTGATTATGTAGAATTAGGATGTCACATTACAGATTTTACAATAAACAATATTTAAAGGACTAAATTTAAACATTATTGTTAACCTCCAAGATATAAGTTTAGCATTTTTCGTAACAGAAGAGCTGCGGAAATTAAGAAATACGTTATTTTTTAATACAAATTCACCAATATCGTAATACCAGAAACAGCTGTGTGTAATGTAACAAGAAACCAAAAGATTACTATTGATATGGCTCTAGGAATCTGAATAACCTTGTTCGACGGTGAACAATAATGCTACGATTTTTGTTCAGCAGTGCAGTTAGACAGATGTTTCTGCGATAAACTCTTCAAGGATTGCTTCTCATGTCCCTTGTTTTATGGATTTATTAGGAAATATATTGCACTCAATTTTAATCCTACTGGATAAGGAAAATGTATAGGAAAGGCCTTCCAACTTTAATAACGTATAAAACCTCATTTCCTAGAAAATCAGCGCCGTATCCATTTTCCTATGGTCGACATTACGGACTGACGTAGGCTAGAAAGACATTCAATGTAAGCTAGAGAACGTAGGAAGACTATTTCATCTTAATAAAAGATTCCTTAGTAATGTGCACCCACAACCCGGCGAGGCACTCAACCTAGGAGAAATCAAGGCCTCATAGGGAACGGTGAACCGCCAAGCTGCTTAATCAGTACCCAGTATTTCAAACTTCCCAGCCTCAGTCAACTAACAATATTACGCGTCTATCACCCATTATTATCGACGTGAACTATATCACTTCAACCATCTCTACGAGCCTCTTATCCTAGTTCTATTGTATTTTTCGTCGCTTTGTCTATCTGTCTCGTGTTATCAGCCTATATTAAGGCCTGACAACTGCTTTAACTATGAGAGAACAATATACAGTGTTATTTGAACGAACAATAAAATGTGATCCTCATCAGTTTATGAGTAAAATGGAGAACATTTATTTTAAAAATGAAAAAAAAAAGAAAGAACGAACACCCTTTTAATGAAAACAACAAAATTCCAATGAAAAACAATCACACAAACACATGCATGGCAATTTGTTTGCACGATAGAATGAGACTTTTTTTTAAAAAAAAAAGGAGATAGATTAATTTGTATTTTGTAACGATCGTCTAATGGATAAAAATTATATAATAACAATCCTTATTACTACACATAAATAAACATAGTTGTTTAATGATCCTACTGAATTTCATTACTCTATGAAGATAAGATATACTGGATTATTTTTTTTTAGAAAAAAAAAGTGCAAAGAATTTAATCCAATGTTCTAATTGGGATTTGTTTTTTCTAACAAAATATTGTTGCTTCATCATGAATTAGTATTATTTTCATGTTAATCAGATTACAAAACAATTAAGTGAGTTACAATAAAGCTCATTGATAATCAACAACTTGATTTCAGATCAGGGAACTCAAGCTTCAACTGGGAAGATGAAAATTGTTTGATGTGGATAGCACCAGTAACTCCCAACCCAATGTGTCTAGAAAATTAAAAACATAAACTTCGAATTATTTAAGACAGAAGTGTTCGATTTGCCTCTACTTAAATGTATATCTTGATGGTCTCATTGTGAACAGGTTTGGTTGATTTATCTTGTATATTACGCAGTTTCATTTGTCATACTGTTTCGCCTTTAACGTGTTTAAAAAACAACTAATTAATTTTATTTTTTAGTATTAATTATTGTCCACTGTTCATGGATTGTCTGACTCAATTATTCTTCTCAACTATAAATATGACTACATAATATACTTGTAACATAAAAGAAAATAAATTTGCTTACATTGTAAGTGTATTTAAATAATTCCGACAATAGGTGTGCAAAATCTATTTGTTTAAATAAGATTCTGTCAAGCACATTTAACAACTCAGTGTGTGGCGCTTTTTTTAAACAATTTTTTTCCCATTCATAGCTGATTAATAGTAGCGTGATAAAATATATTGGAATATCATTCTTAGTTCTCTGTCTTTATACTACTAATCCTAATGACTACACTTTTTTTAATCACAGGCTTATACAAAACCAATTTAACAAATAAAGAATTTACTCTTCTATCATAGTGTTCACAACGAAATGCACTTTCGTTGTAATCGTCAGACTTCTTAAAAAAATACATTTATATTTTATTGAATTAACTCTCTGAATAAAAACAATTCACGTAGACTAGAATGTTTCTAAAATAGTTCATTTCAAATTGTCAACAATCACCGATAAATAAATGTATACAAAAATGCATTAATCATTTTTGAAGTAAAGTTCTCGTAGACTACTTATTATAATACTGCCGAATTATAATTCAACTAACTTAAACTACTCTTGATAATTTGAATTAATAAAAATTAAAATATCCAACTATTGGGTTGACAATATAAAGTCCAATCGGCGTATTTAATTTTTTTTTTCAAAAGTCTGCTAATAATATCTCAATGATTTATTCTTTTTTTTCTCAACTTTCTCATGGCAAACTATTTAAGAAAAGTTCTATTTTGAAGTTAACTTTCATGACAGACTGCCGTTAACTGGCGACAATAACAGGCATAAAGGATGTCAGAATTATGTAATAAGGAAATTCTAAGAATTACATAA
Organism: Schistosoma turkestanicum; assembly: GCA_944470395.2. NCBI lineage: Eukaryota > Metazoa > Platyhelminthes > Trematoda > Strigeidida > Schistosomatidae > Schistosoma > Schistosoma turkestanicum. The sequence continues at coordinate 7,618 of CALYCR020000326.1, forward strand.
AAGTTTGACATTCAGGTTCAACTATAACCAATAGACACTATCATCATAGATCTCATCTATCAAACTCTGTGGACAAGTTCAATGAACTTCGTAGTCAAAGCTCAATTTGAAAAAATAGTTAAAAGAAGTGGCAACCATCGGAGACAGTTGTAACCGATGGTTAAAGACTTTTAATGAAATGGCTCGAAAGAGTTTACAATGGCTCAGGTGCATCCATTCTTTGTCTTCTCTCAAATTCTGATTTTTTGAATTCCTCATTACCGTTTTTTTCCCTTTTTAAATTTATTTCACCGGTTTATACTTTTCAAATCATATCTTTGATCCCTAATCTTTTCCATTACCGCTGTTACTTCTACTACCTCTACTACTATCCAATTTGAATTGACTCAAATTTGAATTGAATCAAATATTCAAAAATAATTCAGTATCGTTTTGAAGCAAACAATCAATGTTTTGTTCAGAACACCGGCGTAAGTTTCCCAATTTAGCTTTGAAGATCAGAGGACATAATATCACCAAAAGTGATGATTTGAGTTGTCATTGAATTCCATCATGACACTAAGTGTGTTTGTTAAATTTTCATAACTGAATTTCGAGAAAATTTTGCTGAATAAAATGATTTTCATAGAATTACATATAATTGTTACATATGAATGGTATCTACCCTATTAAATATTTCATCATCTAACATCATTATGAATGTTTACTTTAAGGCAGTTCAGTGTACGATTTCTGTCTGACTTACTAATATCAATATTATACAAACTGAAAAACTAATTGTTTTAACAATAATTCATTTGTATTGGTAGTTTGAATCTTTTCATTGATAGTTAGAACTGTAATTGATTAGTCTTGTTTTACATATGTGCATCCTATGCGTACAGCCTCAAAATCGACATTAGGCCACAAGCATTCTAGGCAAAGATGGGTCGTAGCTAGCAGTGAAATCCAGAACACTCGTTTCATCCTATTTCGGACTTGTCAACTAGATGTACCTAATGGCTACATCAAGGCATCTCGCACATGATACATATGTGTCAAATGAGACTGGTAAATTCCAGTCCTAAACATCATTGGGAAGATTCAAACCACCAATACAAGTGAATTAAACTTCATCTCATTGAAAAAGCCAGTGACTGTCTGGACTCAGTAAATAAATGGATAACGTGATAGCATTTGAAGCGAACAGTAGTGAGTTCGAGTCCCGTGGTGAATATCAACTTGGATTCAGGTAAATCCGACTGACGATTCCCAAAGAGGACGAAACTCTCATCTGCGAATTCCACTGCTAGTCACTACACATCTCTGCTTATAATGTTTTAAATAATAGTTTTACACCATTTCTTTCAACTGTATTATCATTTGAAATCGTCAATCAATCATTGTTCGACCACCATTGAAAACCTGGAAGCACTGGACGGCCGTTTCGTCCTGGTATTGGACTCCTCAGCAGTGCGCATCCACAACTCCTGCACCTCGCAGGATTCGAACCCGAGACCTTAGGTATTGTGCGCGAACGCTTAGCCATCGGGCCACTGGGCAGGAGTCGTGGATGCGCACTGCTGAGGAGTCCCATACCAGGACGAAACCGCCGTCCAGCGCTTCCAGGTTTCTAATGGTAGTCTAATAATGACTCATTGATGATTTCAAATGTGTAAAAACACAAACCTACAAAACTCTGCCCCAAAACTGTATTATCATTAATTGAAAGAATAAATTATCTGTCGATAACAATAAATTTCATAAAGATAAAGTAGAAAATCTCATCTTATAATGACGATGATGATTTAGTTTTGTGTTGGGTAATTTACTTCTACACGAAATTTTATTTTACCAATAAAATATCATCTGTTCAAAGAGTGATTTTTTAAAGAGTACAATGAAATCGTGGGTAACTACATCATTTTAACTTTTTTCTAGCTTTTATTGCAAATGAACAATTAATTAGTAAAGATTATGACAACTAAAATCAGACAAAACTTTTAATGAATTTCTATCTTTTCTTAAGTTATAACTGTTCATTATATATATGATTTTTACAAATATTCAATCCATATATATATATATACATGCAAATTTCAACAGATTTTTTACAACTTCAGATTAGAAACTTTTGAAGTGTTAAGAAAATGTAAAAAAAAACCCACTTTTATATGCCTTATTAATGTATTTCTCAACTAGTAAATGTTAATGGAAATGGATTACTTAAATTTCTAATGTAAATCTCCATAGAATTAATTACCTGAGTGGTGAAAATAGTCACTTATTAATGATAATGCTCATGTTACATTATGAATTACTTAAAAATAAAAAAAATATCTAAACACTTTCTTTCGATTTAGTCGACTGAAGATATTATATTCACCAGAATATTAATCTGTTGTTTTAGGGATATTAAACAGTGAAACAGCTATCCAATAATCGGTATTCCATTTGACACCAGTTTATAGTAAAAACTACTTTCAAACAGAGTAATTTGTTATTCTACCTCGTTTCATTCATATACAAAGTCACTCGATAAGTTTTCATTCAATGTTCAAGAAATAGTATGGTTAGATCATCGAAAATTATTGTTTTATTATTTATGTTAAGTAGGTATTGTTGTGAAATGTTTTCTCTCCTTGTGTATATACCTATTTATTGAAAGAAATCCCTTAGTCCTCTAAAATCTACTAGCCATTTAGTTTTTCTCAAGCTATGCTACAATAGAGCATAAAGATTTTACACTTACTAATTAAACCGTTATCATGAAATATGTTGTTTCATATATGTTGGATTACGACTGATTTATTTCTTCGAACGACGAAATTACTTTTATGCTTTATGATTTATAAATACAAAGTTTGTGAACAAAGACGCAAGTAAGTGTAAACTTGAAATCCTTGTACATATGTTTCATTACACTAGAACAATTTACTTAAGGAATATAATCTGTTTGTCCCTGGAAAACTTATCGACCCAGTGCTATTAATTTGTATTATTGATGTAAATCATAAAATTAACCTTAAAACTGACTATTCAAAATATCTAGGTCGTCTGGAATTAATTTGTCTAAGAATATTGGTGATACAAGCGTCTAAAGAAGGTGTAAACAATTTTTTTGGTGTTAAGATCACCTTGACACAGTTAAGAATACATACCGGTGTCTAACTAGTCAAATTAAACAATTATGAAGCATGTAGACTCTCATTTTCTTTTTTATCTTATCGAGCGTATAACACTGAGATGTTGAATGACAAATCAAATTAATCGATTTAGTTAAGACAAAATTATGTGACCAATACACCTATGCGTCATGTCCTGCAAATATGCATGTAACTTCTACCTAAGTAGACATATCTCACAGGTGTATAACTGAATTAATTATACATATATTCATTAAGGTTCTCTTCCTAACAGTTCGATTATTCTCTCAATTAAGAATGTAATAGAGACAAACACCTTGAAATCCATCTCATTGTGTACTATAGCGGTGCTGTAGCTGTTCATCTTCTTTGTATATGGTGCTCAAAAGGATAAGTTTTTATAATTTCAACAAAATATATCGATTCCTTTCGAATTATCTATGCTGTAAGATACGAAGTGCATCCAAAAATTAGTCTTAACAATCGTTAACAATCATCCACCTAAGCTACAAATTTTCTCCACCATCTCAAAATCCTATCCTCGTTGACTAAACAGTAGGTGACCTAAAAATTAATTTCTTCTAATCACCTATGACATTTTACAGTGTTTATTTTTCGTTAATGTTTTATACACAGAAATATTATTCGCTGATAAAGAACCTATTTTTCTGGCCTTGGCCTTGTGTTCAGCCATCGCTTCTTCAACACCTCGTATTACTGTTCATCGTCTATCGATCAGCACTATTTAAGCTTATTTTAACAAATGAAAAACTGTTCATAAAATAATTGAAATCTTACTTTATCAATGATACACTGTCTCTATGACTATTATTTGATAGAAGACTAAAGACAATATCACGGCGCTTTAAAATGAAAACCACTGTTATAAACCCTATTTCTTCCTCCTCAAATATATGATTACTAATGAAAGTAGGACCTCTACATGATCATGCTGAATTTCTTTTTTGCCACAGTGAATTTAATTAAAGCGGTAATAACCTTAGTCAAACTTACAAAGCTATGACATACCGAGCTAACCAGTTGAGTATTGAAAAGGTTAATCATCGTTGACATGAAGATTGGACTGTTTCACCAATTAGTTGAAGTCAAAAATCTAAAACACTGGTTTTCAAACAAATAATTCACATTATGACGCCTACTGGTTTGTATTCTATCCTGTCCGTGGTCGGTGATGAGCACTGTTAAAGTATTACTTACTTACTTACTCCTGTTAACTGCCAACCAGCGAATTATTTTTCCCGGTTAGCGTTTTTTTTTTGTGAGTGTTGGATTTTTACAGGATAGGTTAGCTAACCTGACGCCCAACCATCCTCCCATATTCGAGTTTGGAACTGGCTGGAACATCGGAAGGGCTCCAGGTGCAGCTACTGTTGAATTATCCACGCATTAAAATGAAACGGCTTTTCAGTGCTCCCTCCTTTCAACCATCTACTATGTGATATTAGTTGGTAATGAATGTTATTTTCACATGACAGAAAATTCTAAAGCATACTTAGTTATAGTTTTTAATTTCTTACTGTCAGTATTCAAAACTACAACTGATTTGTCTGTGTTGCTATATGCATATCGTAATCCAACTGAATAGATGTATTCCCTAATCATAAGTTCGAATATATTTTTTAACGTGACTGATTCGGTCCAGTTATTCAGTAAATAATGCTTTAGGTATTTGAAATGACAAGTGTTGGGTTTAAGTTTCAGTGTGAATATCTGCATTTGTATGCAAACTCTTTCTACTAATAGGTCCCAAATTATTATTAAACAAGCTACTACCAGCTTTCTTCCATATATATATATTTATACAAATATAGTTGGTTTGTGCTGGTTGACAAATATTATTGATTTTCAGTTTCAGTAATTATCATCTTGTAGTCAGCACAATTAAATTTACTAATCTCACCTACATTCATCACACATACTACACGATATACATTCAATAAAATAGTCTACATTATCCTTATTCTAGTCTTTTTTTCTTTCTGTACACTGACAGAAAATGACCGACCGAACTGATGATTAATTATGTCTACACATCGGTTATGCTCTTAGTTCTGTTCGTTAGTTTTTTCTCATCAAACTTTCACCGCCAACATTAACATATTGTTAATTTATTATTATTATTTTATCTTGTATATGCTACTACACTTACTATTGAAAAAAAAAAGAGACAACCCGATAACAGTGTGAATGATTTATAAAAATCGGAAAATTATCAAGTAGAACACTTAAAACTCATCTAGAAAAAAAACATAATACATACTTTGACTATTTTCAATTCTAGTCTAATATAGTGTGTGTTCTGTAATTAATGATGTAATTAGTTTGCTAGCATTTGAACGTCATAATGTATATACCGACATTTTTAAATGCTTAGGATTAAATTACCACATTACTATTATGATTATGATAATGATTATTATTATTACTATCCGCAGTTACCGTAGCAACGTATTCTTCCCATTCAGCTTTTGTTGTATTATATATATAGTTAAATTCATCGTTTAAATCAAGTATGTCAAATAAATGACATTACTTTTTATGTGGTGAATACAATAAACACATAAATTATATGAATATTAGATCATTTCCTATTCAAAGTATCATTATTAATTGGTATGTATGTATTGGTATGTATGTATTCATATGAAATATAATTGATAAAAATAGTCAACAAACGTATTTAATAGGTAAGTGAATACCGATTTTGTTCATATTTCACAGGTAACGAGAAAAAAAAAATAATAATAATGTTCTGTATAAAACAAATAGACTGGATTGTAATCATTAGATTTTATTGATTAAAGAGTAATGTAAATAAATAGTAGTGAACACTACTATTAACAAGATGAATGATATTGATAAGTTCAAAAATTTTATTAATGAAATCAGACAAGGAAACACATAAACGAACTTCAACGCGCGCGCACACACACACACACACACATGAAAATGAACAAATTACAAAATTCATTTTTTTTTTTGAAAAAGAAATCTAAAACTATTTGAAATTAAAACGAAAGTATAGGAGAAAAAAATATTTATGCCTCTATGTTATTACTATGTGATAGAGTTTTCAATCGGTTATACACCTTGAAAGCTTTTACACATTAATGTCTCAAACAAGAAAGGATGCCATACAAGGACGAAACGGCCGTCCAGTGATTCCAGGTTTCTAATGGTGGTCTAATAATGATTGATTGATGATTTTAAATGTGTAAAAACACAAACCTCCAAAACTCTGCCCGAAAATATCGTAACAGTGCTAACTAATGGCTAGCTTCGTGAGGAAATTCTCGGAGTTCTAGTTGAGAAGACGTGACTAATGGAGCTCAACCCTGTCGAGTGTAGGCAGTAACTACCAAAGACAAATGGTTGAGGTCGCGCAAAATCAGTAGATCAATCAGAGTTAGACAATAACACCGTTGGATGCCGGCCCAGTGGTCCGATGGTTAAGCGTTCTCACACAATACCGAACGTCCCGTGTTCGAATCCTGTGAGGTGCAGGAGTCGTGGATGCGCACTGCTGATGAGTCCCATACCAAGACGAAACGACCGTCCAGTGCTTCCAGGTTTCTAATACTGATCTAACAATGACTGATTGATGATTTCAAATGTATAAAAACACAAACCTCCAAAACTCTGCCCCAAAA